>JAOTRI020085286.1:0-16390 GCA_028564885.2 Zoanthus sanctaehelenae
GGTCTGGAAGGTAGGGATAGCCCTAGGGGTAAAGTTGTCTCGGTCCATGTGAACGGTTCACACCGAGATATCTCGGTCTGGAAGGTAGGGATAGCCCTAGGGGTAAAGTTGCCTTGGTCCTTGTGAACGGTTCACACCGAGATATCTCGGTGGTTAGGAACAACTTCGTGAGTCGTGCGCATGCGTTTCTATCAAAACTAGACAAGACGGCGGTTACTTAACAACATTAACCGAGACATCTTGGGGTCAAGTTTTCATGTGAACCAGGGACAGTTTCATCCCTACAACACCGAGATAGCTCTATCCCCCGAGATATCTCGCCTCATGTGAACAGGCCCATACAGTTCGTTAGAAAATACATTTCTTTCTTTTCATAATTGAAGAAAATATTTGAAACTTTGCCATTTTACTAGTTTTGTTGACTGTCTCTTTCCATTTCTAAATACAATGTGGTCATACCTAATTGATTTAGAAATAGTAATTAGAGTGTCTTTTTTCGCTGTTAAGATTAATATTTATAGAAGAAAACCTTGAGGAAGACTTAGACAAAGTTACAGGGGCTGACTTGTGAGAGTAACTCGAGAATACATGTATCGCATCTGCTCAGTTGCTTCAAAAAACAATACAGAAAGACTTGAATGGTGAATCATAATTGCCGGCATTCGTAGTGATTTAGCAGCTAAATAGATAGATTGATAATTTAAGATGTAATTTAGAAAACTCCGACGAAGGAATAACGATCCGAACGATCAGTAAGTTTTTTCTCGTATTTATACGGTGTATAATATATACGTAATATTTATTAGTAATGTTTTTCCTTTAGAAACACTGACGCATCTCACACTAGTTACCGCTAATTATTTTTATCTTTTGATTTAAGATAGATATGGCAATATGACCCCTACAAAGAGCCTTTTGTGAGAACTCTCATGAATAGGCCAAATGTATACTAATCATTTCTAAAGATCAAAGTGGCTTGAAGTGCTGCCCTTAAATTCTATTTTTGGTCTGTTAACGAGAACAAAGTTCCAATTGACTCCTGAATAGATAGTGTTTCTTGATATTAGGTTATTTTAATTTTAGTCGTTTTCTAAATATAAGATATAGTTTGATTTCTATTTGCAGATAAATTTAAGTTGAATGTTAAAACTAAGTCCAGATTGCTAAATTCCTGATTTAAGATCATACTTCCTAATCAAAGTGAAATCACTGATCCTGTGGCTATTGCTAATTCGCTCAATCAATATTTAATATATTTCAAACATTGGAGATATCTCGTCAACTCGATACCAGTGTCTATCAAATCCCCACTTGAATATCCTTAAGGATCTCCAGCTCATAGTTTTTTTTTATAACCTTGCACTTCTAAAGAAATTGAATCAGAAATTAATAAACTACCTACTGGAAAGGCTACTGGTCCCTATAGCATTCCTGTTACTATCATTAAAGTTCTCAAGGAACTCATTTCCATTCCTTCAGAAATGAATTACAATTCCTCCTTTAAACTGGCTGTGGTTTCATGCAAATTTAAAGTCGCCCGAGTTATTCCTATATTTACAAGCTAAGTCAGGTTCTAAGTGCTGAGAAAGAGATCATTTATAGACCTATTTTTCTATTACCTATTTTTAACATCCTGCTAGAAAAATTAGTGTATAGTACATATTTAGTTCTAAAATAATCAAATGTTCTCAAATTCTCAATTTGGATGCCGAGCGAAGCATTCAACCATTCACGCTATTTTATTAATGCATGACAAGATTCAAAAAGCCATAACCCTGGCAACATTTCGTTTGGTGTTTTTCTAGACCTTAGTAAAGCATTTGATACTGTAAACCATGCAGTACTTCTAAAAAACTTGAATATTATGGTATCCGAGGACTCCCCAAAGCATGGTTTTGTTCATATAGATCTGTCAAACAGCGTAGGAGTGGGCATTGGGGATGTATTGGTCGATTATTTTGAACAGTTCACTCTTGTAGACCACAAATAGTAACGGTCCAAGGCAGGATCCTTGTGGCACACCATACTTAACATAAAAACTATCAGAGGGTACACCGTCGATGGAAACTCGCTGGGTTCTTGTGGATAGATAGATAGATAGATAAGACTCAAACCAATTGAGAACAATTCCAGAAATACCAAAATCAGATTCTAGGCGAGCAACCAAAATACTGTGATCTACAGTGTGAAAGGCTGCACTAAGGTCTAAAAGGACAAGAAGCGAACAGTGTTGGCTGTCCATATTCATTAGGAGGTCATTTTTAATTTTGAGAAGAGCGGTTTCAGTAGTTTGAAACTTTCGGTAAGACGACTGAAATGATGGCAGGAGATTGTTGTCAGCTAGATGTTCGTGCGTCTGGTGTACTACAGCCCTTTCGACTAACTTTGAAACGTATGAAAGGTTGCTTGCCGGACGAAAGTTGTTAAAAATAAGATCAAGTCCTTGCTTTTTCAGTAAAGGGAAGATAAGTGCTACCTTCCAGCTATCAGAAAAAGACCCAGATTGAAGTGACATATTTATCATAGCAGTAAGGATAGTTAGTAGCTCATCAATGCATTCTTTGATGACAAACGTAGTTATAGGATCCAAAGGAGAGGACTTAGCTGGTGCACTCATTATGAGCTCACGAACATCATCACACCTTAGAGACTTAAACTCACAAAACAAAGCAAGACTGTGACTGTGTGGAGGATTGGAGAGATGTAAGGCTACACTGGAGTCTGCATCAGTGTCAGTTTCAGAGTCCAAATTAGTCCTGATGTCATCTATTTTCCTAATAAAGAAACTACCCATATCGTTAGCAAGTTCGAATTTGTCTTTATGTGGTGGAAAACAGGAACTGTTTGTGGTGCCTAACAATTTCTTAGTGGCTGTAAAAAATTTCCGTTGGTTATTGCCATTTTCATGGACGAAGTTGATGTAGTACGCTTTGCGCGCTAAGTTCATGAGGTAAGTGGTCCTGTTTTTGGCGGCCTTAAAGATAAAAAAATCAGTAGAGTGAGCACTTTGTCTTTCTCCACCTACGCTCAGCTCGTCTGCGTAGTCGTTTAGAAGCCCTTATTTCCTCCGTAAACCAAGGAACTAGTGGTCTCAACACAGTAGTTCTCGTGCCAACTGGGGCGTGTTTATTAAGAACATTTGACAGAGTTGAATTGTAGGACGTAACAAGGTCGTCAAGTGTGATGGGGGTTTGTTGAAGCAGGTCGGAAGAACGAAGATCCCTCTTAAAAGAGTCCCAATCAATGGCTTTATTTTGCGATAAGAAATTTCTTTGGTGACGACATTCGTTTTACACATTTTCAAGCCGCACTGGATGGTTACGTGATCGGATATAAAGTAGCTTGGTACTGGATTGTCGGCGATTATTGAGTCTGTTTTACGAGTGATAATCAAGTCAAGTGGGTGGCCAGATTTATGAGTTGGAAACCAAACCGGCAAACGTGTTGCTGAAGACCCATGGATGTAATAAGTTCCAAAAATGCTTGTGCTGTTGCGTCGTTCTCGTCGTTGACGTGGATGTCAAAGTCGCCACATATGAGAATAGGTTCAGTGCAGAGAGCAAGTGATTCCAGAAAAACACTGAATTCAGACATGAATGTGTTGACAGTTACCGGATGCTTTGAAGAGTATGGAATACGATAAATAATTACAACTCGAAAATGGGATGAACTCGTGGTAACGATCCATTCTGAGAACTCAAACGATTTTGTTTCATTTCCATTAACCTTTTTGACGGTAATATTAGATATGTATAGCAGTGCAGTTCCACCTCCGGTGCGACCAGCCCGTGCATGAGCAAGCAATTTATATCCATCAGGGACACATTCCTGTCATGCAGCCATATCATTGTTTGTAAACCAAGTCTCAGTCACTGCAACTATGGCGGGCTTGCAATCTCACATATAGTCCATAAAATCTGCCGTTTTGTTTTGTAAGGATTGAGCATTTAAGACACAGAAAAGGCCTGTTTCAGCTCGTTTACATTCTGCTTGCAATGACGGGTTAATTGCCACAAGGTTTTTTTTTATTTCTTGCAATATGCAAATTTCTTGATTTATAACTTCTATTTCCATGAGAAATGATCACTGGCATCCGTCGCTTGCCAGCTGTTTTCCCGCGGTATTTCAAAATTCCAAGATATTTTAATGAGCAGAGAAGATCAGGAGAAATATGTTTTGAACAGACACGACGAATTTCATATAGTTCTTGACGAGAGTAGCTAAAAGTGATGAGGTCTGTAATATGCAAATGTTGAGCAAAATCGCAAGATCTCAAACCTAAGTTATGCTCAATTTCAATATTCCGTGCATTTCGCTGAGTAAATGAGAACTCTGGGCCAGGATTTACTGCAACATCCATGTAGATAGTGATTTCAATTTGTTGATTATGGCGTGGGATGGTCAAGGAGACAAATCCATGCTTGTACCATACTCCAATTGCTCGGCGAGATCGATAACATGAATAAGAGCCATTTGTATCAGCAATGTTAACGTTAACAAACACAGACACTTGAGAGCGAGAATAAGTACAGTCGATCGAAAATAACACCAAACAGTTGTGTAGTTTATCATCAATAAATACTGAGGTATAAAAACTCGTTATCAATAAAATAATGGCAAAAATTCTCATCGGAAAAGTCGTGGCAGCCATTTTGGGGCCTGCAACATACTTGAAGAACAATCTCTAGCCACCGAGGATATGGAAGCACTATGTAGACGACACTTTTACCATCACCAAGAAGAACAACGTAGATAATTTCTTTAACCACCTAAATCAGCAGCATCCATCTATTCACTTCACCATGGAAACCGAGAACAACAACAACAACTGCTTTCCTTGACTCACTCATAACAAGGGAACCAGACGGTAAGTTTCACACAAGCGTATACAGGAAGCCCACACATACTGATCAGTACCTGGCGTTTGATTCACAGTACCCACAGTCAGTGAAACGCGGCATTGTCATGTATTTACACGATCGAGTTAAGCGCATCATAACAAAACCATCGGGAACAGCCCAAGAGAAAAAACATCAGTCTGCAGTCCTCATCGCCAACGGTTACCCTATGCCCTCCCTGCAGAAAGTAACCAAAACCAAGACTCCAGCACCAGAGAGAGAAACAAAAGAATATAAGTCCACAGCAATGCTGGCATACGTCTCCGAAACCCTCCGCCGTAACCTATAGCTACAACAACAGGGAATACGCACCGTCTTTAAGTCAGATACCATGATAAGGTCTCAACTGGGCAGACCTAGACCCTGCTGACCCAAACTAACAAGATGGCGTAGTCTACAAGATACCATGTGAATACGGAAAAGTCTACAATGGAGAAACAGGACGTCCAATACAAGAGAGGATAAAAAAACACGATCAAGATATACGTTTTGCTCGAACTCAGAATTCTGCCGTCTCAGAACATGCAAACGTAGCAGGACAAAAGCCACGTTGGAAAGAAGTGAAGTTTATTGACAAGGAGAAACACTGGTACACAAGAAAAGTGAATAAAGCAATCCACATAAGCCTCAACCTCAACAACATCAACAGGGATAACGGATTAGAAATTCCGAAAGCTTGGATAGCGACTATCAGAAAACACCAAAACCACTGCTGTGCGACAAACAAGCAGACGTCCGAGGAAACCTTACAAAATGAAAACAATAGGATTGAAATCAGCCAATCACAACAAACCACCACCATACATAATGCTGTACCGAAACCACTCGACCCCATCGCTTAAAGAAGACTAGCAGTAAGCAGTCGAAACGTCGCGTACAATATTTAGTGACTTGTTGTGAGACAAAAGAATAAACAGTTAATTTATTAACTAACAGCCACGATGAATAATAACCTATTTTATAACATAGTAGTTAATTGTATGTATTTATTTATTTTGTCTTTTTGTCTTGTTATCCCCTAATTTTCATTTTCTGTTTTGTATTTCTTTTGTTCCTGACCGCTTAACATGTAAATAACATATTGTATTGGGACTCCAGACTGGAGTGAGTGTAAATAAAGCTTGTTAGTGTTAAATGTTGGTTTTATTTTTACTGTATACCAATTCCCATCTCTACAAAGGCTGATTTTTAATATTATCTCAATCAACAGAACTCAGTTTAGAAATATTGCATGACAGTAATATTAGAAATAATAAATACTTACATTTTTCAGGCCCTAATATCTGGTTTTAGTGACAAGCAAGGAGTAGATGAACTCTGTGAGAAAGAAGAAAATCAAGACGAAGTTGATGCTGACAAAGTTAAAGTCTGTCCTATTAATTCAAGTTAAGGGTATCCTGTGGCTCCTTGTAAACCTAAAGCTAAATCCTTTCACGAGCCTAGTGGCCCTTGGGGCTGGCACTTATCTCCTGATTCTGTAGTGTTAAGTGGATAAGAGTATTTGACTCCCCCTACACGGCATTCTAATCCATCGCAGTCTACCTCCCAGCAAACGCTGGTACCCATTTATTAACCTCAGTAGGCCTAGGCGGAAAAGAAGGTCACACAAATAGTCAAATATCAGCAGAGTTCTGGGATCGAACTGGGACCTTATGGTTGGAAAGCAGAGATTTTACCAATTGCTCCAACCACGTCCGCCCTTGTAAAGTGACCCGAACATAATCTAGGGTATCCTGTAGGCCCTCGTGAAGTGATCCAAAGTGGAGTGATCCAAACTTAATCAAGGGTATCCTGTGGGTCCTTGTGATGTGACCCGAACTAAATCAAGGGTATATTGTGGGACCCTGTGTCCAGAGTGCTCCGAGCTTAATCAAGGGTATCCTGTGGGTCGTCGTGGAGTGATCCTAACTTAATCAAGAATATTCTGTGGGATCTCGTGGAGTGCACCGAACTTAATCAAGGGTATTTTGTGAGTCCTTTCGGAGTGACCCGAACTTACTCAAGGGTATCCTGTGGGTCCTCGTGGAGTGACCCGACCTTAATCTAGGGTATATTGTGAGTCCTCGTGGAGTGACCTGAACTTACTCAGGGATATCCTGTAGGTCCTCTTAAAGTGACCCGAACCCCATCAGCTTGTTATGACGATTATGACTGGCTATAATCATGAACGAATAAGAAGTGACCTTAAACTAGAATATCGTAAGACATTACGTTTTTAGTGATAGAGGGACTGCACTTTCTTTGACGACTATTTTTTTTGTATTTTGACAGATTGAGACTGGACCATTCGGTTTTACCTTGAACTCATACAAGGAAGGTAAATACACATAATGCATTTAGAAAATATTTACCATGGCTGTTCACTCCTATACAGTGACTTCAGAAATATAAAAAAGATCAGGGTATTACTACACCAGCATCTACAGTATCTTCTTTATAAATTAAAGTATTAAGATTTGCATTTTATAAGATAGCCTTTAATGGATATGTAATTCTCATGTTACAAAATCTTTAAGTGCTTATAACTATAACTCTTGTAAAGCTACTGAATATGCTCGCTGCACTGTCCTTTTAATAAAAACCGCTTGTTTAACAATTATTAACTGAAGTGGATATTTGCCGAACCGGAAAGCGTTCATTTAATTGACACTTTTTAAGGGTTAAAGACTTATGCACCCATATGCTGGAGACACAATTAGCAAGAAATTTAAGTAATGAACGAGGCGAATGCCGAGCTCTTTATGAAAAATTTTGAATTATTTGTTGTACCAGCAAGTGGTGTATTTACTGTAAGTATAAGGGTCGAACTGAATGTCTAAGTTTACTGTATTATAGTTTACTTTATTACAAGATGCAATGCACAGATTTTTTTCAGAATATTGTCGGTCGCAAGGAAAGGAAAATAAATAAATTCCTTATTATTACCTTGATTCTGAATTTAATTATACACAGTTCGTTAATATTCCATTTTTCCTTTTAATAATCTGACATTGATCTGATTTATGTTGCAGATACGTCTGATCTGTACACGTGGGGAGAGGGGACGAAAGGAAAATTGGGTCATAGGGAGGACACAGAGGAGAATGAACCACGAGTTGTTGAAGCCTTATCGGGGCAGGACATACGACTTATTGCATGTGGAACCCAACATACAATGGCTGTCTCTAGTTAGTGTCTGTGAATTGTGTTTCATTGGGTCTCTTGATGTTTTTCTAATATAGCATAAGAATTGAGAAAAGGACACAGTTCGGTGTTTTGTGGCTGGTTAAAGTGCATACGACATAATTTTTTGTGTTTGTTTCTTAGTACTTTGATATTTGTGTAAAGTTACTGTAGTGTCAAAAAGTCTTAACATTATTCATAAACATGTTTTTGGGGGCTGTAAAATTCCTAAATTTTGTTAAAAAAATATCCCGGGGACTGGGTTCTTATTGATTTCCTGTGACGTCAAATTGTTTACCTCTCGCAACTTGGAAGTGGTTGGATAAGTCTATTTTACTCGCTTCCTACTGACATCCTATGATAAAAATTAAATACAAAACTAATATATATTGATAGGAGTTAGTTCTCAAAAATTGCCAGATTTGATAAAATTCATTTAAAATAACGATGTTAACAGTGTCTCAGCGTTTATCATTGTCACAATATGATGCATTTCTATCCCACAGAAAAAGGTGATTTATTCTCCTGGGGTTGTGGAAACGGTGGTCGATTGGGGCAGGGCCATCTGAGAGACCGCTTCACTCCTCTTCATGTTGACAGCCTTGATGATGCAGTTGTATTTGTTGCATGCCACGAATTTCATTCTGCAGCAATCTGTGGTGAGTCAATCTCTCATTTACATTTCTGTTTACTTAGCGTTGGCTTTTCATCATGTTAAATCTGTATAGATTCACTATTTATTCATTCACAAGTTCCAAGAAAGATTTAATGGTATTGAGGAAATTTCTTAAGCAAAATCACCCTGAAATTTGTTAATCTATCTCAAATAACTTTACTTGCTTTTACTAAATATTAGATTTTATTCTACTCATAGCCAAAGGTGAACTGTATACATGGGGCAAAGCAGGAGGGAGGCTTGGGTATGAGTGTGAGGGCAGGAAGCAGCTTACACCTAGATGTCTCTCCAGTTTGCTGCAGCACAAGGTCATCCACGTATCATGCGGGCGTAAACATACGTTAGGTAATACAAAATGAAACAAATAAGTAACTTACTGCAAGTGTCTTAGATGTTTTTTTAAATCTTATTCTACTGGATGAATCAAAACATTCACTCATTAAAGTGCCTATGAAGTTCCTATGAAGCACATTTCTAAAGAGACCAATTCAGAATTTTTCAAAGACTTTGGATAAAATGCTTCAGAGATATGTAGGCCGCCGATATTTGCTGGTTTTGATGATTGACTAGGTCATTATGCATTCAAGATATAAAGTTTTTCGTTTCTGTGACGTAATTGTTTGCAAGCCTCAAATGCAACATGAGAAAACATTGCAAGTTTTACTCTTATCTCCACCCCTGTTTACAGCACAGAATTCAATCTTATGCTGTTACAAGAAAGTGACTCTATAGAAACCATTTTATCAGGTTTAAATTATTTTCAACTTGAGAAAGAATGTTTTTTATTTAGTTTGTCATAAAAATGACGTGTGATATTTACTAATTTGCATCTTAATGGCAGCCACAGAACTGAAATCTTCCCAGACTCGTAGCGACTGTAATGTATTTTAGATATTTGAAATGTTGCCTATTAATTTTGATCTGTCTTATCATGATCTCTTAAGACAACCAAAAACATATTTCACTTCATTGGCTTTGTTAGTAATAATATATATAGGTGGTATTGAGTTGCAGGGCCCAGTTGTTCAAAGGCTGGTTAAGTTTAACCTTGGGTTAAGAAAAAATTCAAGCGGGAATTTCTTCTTTAAGAAAAGGTAAACGGTTATTTATGAAGACTGTTTGGATTTCTCTAGGAAAATACTTGTTAATCCCAAACTTACAGCTAAAATTTCTCCTTGTAAGATTGGAAACAAGATCGTGGGTTAAACATTTAACCCTGGGTTAGTGCTAACCGGCCTTTGAACAACTAGGCCCAGGTCTATTCATTTACCTCCTGTCCTACATCAGGTAAACTGACATCCCAGCCTTAAACAAAGTGTAGATCTGGACATTCAGGTGCTTTTACTGCATTAAGTAACACTTCTTTCAAACAGAGTTTAAAGTCTTAAAGTCGATTTTTGGCAGCACTTTCCCAATTGGATTATAGACATGAAGGGACTCTAGATCAGCTGGAGTATTACATTTGGTAACACGACTTTCACTCGAAGTGAAGATCTAAAGATCAAGTTCTGTAATGCCTCATTTAGCACACCTTTAAACAGAATTTAGATCGGGACATCAATGCTCTTTCTTGCATTAGAAACACTGATTTTAAACAAGAATTGACTATGCATTTATAACCTGTTATCCTTTAGCTAGGAACAATGGACAACCCCTTTCTGTGTAATGGACGTTGAATAAAGCATTTTTTATTTATTTATCTTAAATTACATCAAGAAACGTTTTCCTCGCACAGAAAGTAGATTGGTATATTTTTGTACATATTACATCAAGTAGCACTTTTTTCTCTCGGGTCCTGTATTACATCAAGATGGCACTGCTTATACTACAGGTATGTTTGAGGTTGTCGCAATTTTTACAAAATGTTGATACAGGTACTTGGAAGTATATTGTTTTTTTTAGTTTTGAAAGGAACTTGAACTTTTTAATGGAACGCATGTATTTGAGATTTAAAAATAGTAGATTTGAGAAGGATTCGCATGTATTTGAGATTTAAAAATAGTAGATTTGAGAAGGATTCCCTGATTTGATTTTAAAAAGTAGTTATACAAAGTTAACATGCCAATATGACCTTCAGCAGGGCGCCGTATTACACTTTTATCGCTGGTTCACAAATATTTTAATCTCGGCAATGTGCCGGGATCGAACTGGGGACCTTGTGGTTGGAAAGCAGAGATCTTACCAACTGGGTCACCTACTTGTGCCCGAAAATCAAAGCAGTTGCAGTTTATATATAAAACAATAAACGTTGTACAGATAGACAAGGATAACACCGTAGTGAAAAAATACCGTAGATGAAGCAGATTAATGAAACATGGAAAACAGGACAACAATTTTCAAATTATGTTTTGGTCGAGCTTCGATCATTTTTAGTTGTGATAAAGATACGATAATATGCTAATAATTTATAGTACATTATAAGAATCGACTATGATAGAATGTCTCTTAAAAGCTGCTTATTGCATCCGTGTTGGTCTGTCAGAACTGCGAAGTTTATTCATCAAAGTTATATCTTCCAGCACCGAAAAATGTAAAATAAATCTTTTTATAAAGTAAATTATTAACTTGCGATTACTTTAACATTGACTTTTGCTTCAGATTCCTGCTGTACATGCAACCAGTTGTACTATACAATCATTTTGTTTACAACTGAACCCTTCATAGTTTGTTTTCGCGCCTTTTACCCTGCGAGCGTCCGTCGTGGTAGCGCACGTGCTGCTTAAGTTATAAAATGGCGCCAAAAAGGCGTTTCTCGATCGAGTCTAGTTTCGGAGAATCGAACTCCGGCGTGAAGAAACATTCCGGTGCTTAAGCCCTCTAATAAAACTGTTTCTGAAACACTGATCCAGCATTTGATATATAAAATAATAGTTTGGGAGTTCAGCTATCCTGTGACTTGTGACTAAGGTGTTGAAAATTGAAAAACTCTGTATTTTCTTATTCTTATAGCTTGTACGAGATCAGGGAAAGTATTTTCCTTTGGAGACAACGAGTTTGGACAGTTAGGCATTAAAGGTGTGACTGAAAGGAGGACACCGTCACTGGTGGAATTTCTCGAGAGGTTCAACATTGTATCAGTTGCTTGCGGACGGTACCACAGTGCTGCCATATCAGGTATTAATGGATATCTTTTTCAAGTTCCTTAATTTTTGATTGATGTGTAACGAAGTTGGTTTACATCATTTTATCTTCAAAGATTGGTGGTAGAAATTGACGAGAGCAAATATTGTAATTTTTTTTTATTTTAAATATTTATTTATTATTCTGGACACTTAACATTTACAGTGCCAACAGCTGTGCAGTTTACTTGAACAAATATTGTAATTACAAAATTAGAAGATGAAACAAAATAACAGCAATACCTTTTTTGGAAATATTTACATTTTTTTGATAATAATAATTATAATAGTAATAGGCTTTATACAATGAGGGTAGCACTTTACAGTAATTTTAAACACTAATCACCCCGGGCACCTGTCAATAAAAAATTTTTCTTCCAAAACGTCTGAAGAGCGAGATAAGGAAGCCACATTGCATTACTATACATTTACATCCCACAAGCACAAGGTTTTTTGTCCCCATTTGATAGAAAAATACAGAATTTAAAGAGATGTTGAGCAAGATGTTAATGAATCAAATGATTCGATTGTTTTTATCCAGGGTGAAATGCCTTTCGAATGGTCTCGTTTTCTTTGAAGATTATTCTTATACTAAATTATTAGATCAGATTATTGGTTACTTTAAAGTTTGATACATTAGATATTACACTATTTGATATTTTTCTACGCAGGCGAAGGATCTCTATCACTGTGGGGATGTAACGAGAGCGGTCAGGTTGGGAAAGGCGATTTAGAAAACTCATGTACGCCATTTATTTTGTCTTCCACACCTGACTTCAAGTGAGTAGAAGTAATTTTCACCTTTTATTTTATTTTCTAGTAATATAGTGGCATTGATTAAAATGATAAGGTGTAAATTCTAAGCAGATATGCTGTGATGCATCTTACGCGCAGACTCAGTTTAACTTGGTTATATACTCCATGCACATGTCGCCCATAGTGTGACAGAACGTGAACACGATGCTTTGTTGGAAAAAGATAACCTTATATACACGTTGCAAAGATACTGATTTTAAATTATTGATTCTAAGAATTGGTAATTACATGAGGTGAGCTATTTTTTACTAAATAAACAAGAATCATAACAGGAATATGAAGTAAACTTGCCCAATACCTGTTCTACACCAACTGTTGCTTATCAAACGATAATACACTTTCTCAGCTTAAGTATCTTGAACCCCTAGTGGAGCACAGGGCCGCAAAAAAAAAGGTATACTAAGTATACTAAAATTATATTACACGTGATGCTCTTAGTATATCACGTGGATCACTTTACTTGCTCATCATAGAGTCAAATAGCTCAGTGGTTAGAACATCCCACTAGAACACGGAGGCTTGTGGGTTCAAATTCCGTTTTCGGCTCGGTTTTATTCCGAGTTTTTATTTACCTTTAAACTTTTTTTTATCTTATTAGCTTTGCCTGATAATAAACTCAGAAATACATGTTACATTATATACAAAGGGGCTTGTCAATGTACATACAAAAACACACACACAAAAAAAAAATGTCAGGCGGGGTTGCCACAACAGCAGATGCCAATTACTATGGTCCCCTCACAATGGCAAAGTTTTTTTGTCTGAGAGCCTGCAGGTGAATTTTTGTTCAATTGAGGTTTTTACTGGATGAGTTTGTTAGCCCCTCACGTAACTCCCAACATGGAGCACAAGGAATTTTTAGTTGAGATGTTCCTTCCATTTTTGCGTGCGCTTTTCTGTTATTTAAAGATTCCAAAACAACGGAGAAGCTACCATGACGAGCCTATAAATTGACGGTGGCATTAAAATGAACATTTGTAGGTGGAAGTTGTAAACCTTGCCGGGACCTGTTATCAATGCTTTGCGCTCCCAAATGTTAATATGGAACTTAAAGGCCCGTTCACACGAGCGATTTCTACGGCGATTTTAACTGCGATTTTCATGGCGAGAAAAACTCGCGCGTATGAACAGCCTGCAATTTTACTGCAATTTTGAATTTTCACGTCATCGCGATATCGCAGATATTTTAAACATGTTCAAATTTAACTGCGATATTGGAGCGATTTTTTTCAAACTATTGCAAATATTAACACGAAGGATCCCCCAAAAGAAACTTGTTACTACTTCCGGTCAAAACAATCATGGCAGAGAAAATGATAGACTCAGATACAGATTTGTCAAAGTAAAAAGTGGAAAAAGGAAGATGAAGAAATTTTGATTGTTGAGTGGGCAAAATATGAATGTTTATTCAAGACAAGCTCATCAGACTTCAAAAGAATTGACCGAAAGCAATTACAGAAACTCGCTGTAAAACTGCAGGCTGTTCATATGTGCGAGATTTTCTCGCCGTCAAACTCTTTAAGAAAATCGCAGTTAAAATCGCCAAAAATATCGCGCGTGTGAACGGGCCTTGAGGATCGAGGATTGCGACGGCGAGGTTGAGGACAAAAAACAGGCGTAAATACTATAACTACAATGCTGGAATGCAGTGAGCTGAATACCCGCACGTGGTTGTCGCTAAAACTAGAATGTGAAAAGACCTTGGCAGTAAGAACGTAATACAACCAAAAATTCTCGGTATTTAATTAGCCTCATAAAGAAACATTTAATTGTTTTCTATTCGCAGTTTAAGACAAACTAAACAAAACCCTAACGTCCCCGATAAGGAAATAAAGAGTAAATCAGAAATTTTAGTTTTCTAAGCTTTGTCATTTGTGTTGCCATCCTCGTTTTGTCATGTTCCCTAAAGTTTACTCAATACCTTCAGGGATGTTTTGCGTAAAAACGGTACAGCGCGTCTTTTTAAAACCAAAGATAGCTAAGCCTATATATCAAATTTAAGCTTATAGAGCTTACTTTCGAAATATACTAAAAATTTTGAATTAATTTTTTTTTACATTTTTCAAAAATGAGTGTCAAAATCCACCCTATTATTTAAGGTTTAAATACTTAAATAAATTAAACCTAAATTAGCTGAAGCTAATGACTAGGTATGGCGATAGGTTTTATAATCGCCTGAGGTGGCCAAGGACCCGAATGGATCTTATTGCTGGCAGGGCGTTAGACTTGAATATTTCTATAGTTGGTGCACCTGCCACTTTGGTTGAGAGCAAGTTCCTAGTTCTGACTGTCCTAGGTTAAAAAAATAATTATAAGCTAACAAATTTGACTGGATTTGCTCTGGTGAGTCTAAGATTGGCCTGAACTTCAGGTGGAAAGTTAATGTTGACTAGGTTGTTAGAGATCTTGTAGAAGGTTACTGTTTGCGCAAAAAGCCTACGATTTTCAAGGCTGTCCCAATTAAGCAGGCTTAGAAGTGCTAGCTCTTGGATGGTAATTGTTTGTAACAAAGCGTGCAGCATTTTTTTGGAATTGTTCTATCTTTTGGACATCTTTGCTTGTGTAAGGACTCCAAACTGAGGTTAACAGTTTTATTAGTCTACCGCTTTCCAGACCTAAAGTGCTAAAAAACGTGTCTCGGATTTTCCATATTCAATTTCAAAGAAAAAATACAGCGCTTTTTTAAATTAGGGCTTACAGAAAGTATACAGACCGTGCAAAAATTGCTCTGAAAAAAGTCGCAGACATGTTTTTGTTCTTTGTGTATTGAAGAAGCTGCTGTGCAAATTTTATGGAAAATGAGCAACTGTTTAAAGTGTCGATTTCAGGTGAAAATAATGTTTTGAGAAAACAGCGATCAAAAACATTTCTAGTCAGGGTGTATTTACATGATACAAGAACGAAAGTCATCCTGAATGAGTTAGTTCTGCATTCACATGACAAAACAGACAGGTTCAGTCTTCCAATATTCAAAGATGGCGTGAGTTTCGCGCAAAGTGTTGTGCCTGTTAATTGTCGCATCTGCAATTACAATGTGACCACAGAACTGCTTTTTTGCTTAAAAGAATGAGCTCAAACCTAAGCCTCACTAAAACAATATTTTTGATGGAAGCAGAGGACAAAGAAGAAGATGATATCTCACTGGATAAGACCAAATAGTATGGATTTGTAGTGGAGAAACATGGTTGATTATCTCTGTTTGCAAGGAATGAAAATAAAATCACAGTTTATTGACATTTTTCTCCGCCTCTTTTTAAAACGACACATAATACTCTTCTCGCTCGAAAGAATGAACCTATTGCTGTTTTCGTCTCGAAACGAAATTCGTTTTCAGTTAACAGTGATACCAGAATGAAATCTCATCCCTCATTACTTTATCCCTGAAATCAAAAAACTGAGAAATTTATCTATCTGACGGTATACGGCAACTTTAATATGCGCTCAATAGAGACATTTATACGAGGACCAGGACGAGAACAAGGACAAGATTTCAAGAATGCGCGCACTTTTTCAGGCAAACTCGTTGTGGAGAGGACGAGATTTCATGCAAATAGTTATCTGAACAGACATAACTATAAGATAGATATCTGAACAGACGTAACTACAATGTTACTAAAAAAAATAGCAAAACAGCCACTGTTAATCAGCAGGATGCCCAAATTGTGTGCAATTCTACAATTGGTTTCGGCTCCATTAAATCCTGTACCAATTGAAGAACA
>JAOTRI020085362.1:0-16389 GCA_028564885.2 Zoanthus sanctaehelenae
ATTTTGGTTGACTTGGTCCGGCAAGGATCCAACGATACAGAAAGTTGTACACGGGTTTTGCTACAAAATTATTTTAAAACCGTTTTCACTCCAGAGTTACAACCACAATTTGAACCTGATCCGGATCTGCAGTCATAGCTTGAGCTGGAGCCGTGCCCCAAACCAACCCTGAGACGGAGCCAGACCGAAACTGATGCCGGTCATAGCCAGGAGTTGGTATCTGGAACAATTACCCGGAGCCAGTATCTGGAGTTAATATCCGGAGTCAGTATCCAGAGTTAATATCTGGAGCCAGTACCCCGAGTCAGTGGCCGGAGACAGTATCCAGAGTCAGTATCCCAAATCAGTATCCGGAGCCAGTATCTGGATTTAGTGTCCAGAGTTAATATCTGGAGCCAGGAATCAGTATCCGAAGCCAGTATCCGGAGCCAGTATCTGGAGTTAGTATCCGGAGTCAGTATCCAGAGTTAATATCTGGAGTCAGTATCCCGAGTCAGTTGCCGGAGACAGTATCCAGAGTCAGTATCCCAAATCAGTATCCGGAGCCAGTATCTGGAGTTAGTATCCAGAGTTAATATCTAGAAAAATTACCCGGAGCCAGTATCTGGAGTTAGTATCCGGAGTCAGTGGCCGGAGACAGTATCCAGAGCCAGTATCCCGAATCAGTATTCCGAGCCAGTATCTGGAGTTAGTATCCGGAGTCAGTATCCAGAGTTAATATCTAGAACAATTACACGGAGCCAGTATCTGGAGTTAGTATCCGGAGTCAGTGGCCGGAGACAGTATCCAGAGTCAGTATCCCAAATCAGTATCCGGAGCCAGTATCTGGAGTTAGTGTCCAGAGTTAATATCTGGAGCCAGTATCCCGAATCAGTATCCGGAGCCAGTATCCTGAGTCAGTATCCAAAGTAAAAGATTATACTTACTTTGTTGTAGACATCTTCCCAAAAATCCATGGTTATAAGTTGGAACGCAGTTAAAGTGGCCCATCCAAAGTGATCAAAACTTGTATAACCGTAATTCGGATTTGATCCCGTGTCCGCGAGGCAAGAGTAGTTTGCTGTGCAGTGCCTGTTTAAAGAGCCAAATGTAATGCAGATTAGAATGGAGGATCTCAACAGAAATTCACAATTGAAAAGTTACCTCATAAAGATGCTGTACATTTGCTAAATTTTCGGGGATGAAAGAGGAATTTTGTATCAGGAAATTCAGCTCAAAATAGGTGAAAATCATTAATTACTGAGTTTCATGTTTGAATGCCGTGTTAGAAATCGTGAATCGCGAATGACAGCAAATGATTAATTAATCATGAAGCAAATACTTCCAAAAATTGATAATAAATTATTGTGTGCTTAATACTTTAGCAATCATAAATTTCATAGCTCTTACAATTGCGATACCAACACTAAAACCTTGGATAAACCATTAGGTAAATTCTAGAATTTATGTTCAGTTGTAAGTACGAACTCATACTTGATTCTCACAGTTCAGTATCAGCAGGCCAGGTTCTTTTAGAAGATTGCAAATTTACTATCTAGAAGGCTAATTTTGATATTTTGACTTTCCGTCAAATACACGAGTTGAATAAACTCTGCAGAGTAACAAAAACATCTAATACCAAACTGCAATGCAGAATAGTTTGTACACAAATTTACACGAATGTTTCCTAGTACGGTATAAAGTTTTTAGGTCGTGGAGAGCTTGATAGGAATGTCAGGCGTAAACAAATTTGTAATCGATTTCCAATCGTCTCAAGTTCGGCAGCTGCATTCTTGCATTCGTTAAAAATGTCGTTAAGAATGCTCTTATTCGGCTACCAATGTGTGTCACGTGATATTTCGGTGTTTGGTGACTTTGGCAAACCAGCAGGTGTGGTTGATGACGCATACAGTATATCAATCGATGAAAACCAATCAAAATACAACAAATCCTTGACACAGTATATATTTTACTTGCTTCACGAGCTTACCGCAGGCCTAACTTTGATTTTATTAACGCTTACTTACGATATCTTACAATTAGACTTTGAGGACGAATAACCCATGAGGATGTATTTCCACTTACATTCCTCCTGTCGTGTTACTGCAGACATTAGGATCACTTGCCGAATACCAAAAAGCTGTAAAAAACGCCAAAATGTATCAGTAGCTTCATTCCATACTAAGCATTGATAGTTAATTCAATAAATATCAGTAGTTGTAGTACTTACTGGAATTTGACGCGTATGATCTGATAGGGACAGTAAGGTTTCCAGGGGGAGGGAGGACGCACTTGTTTCTCAGTACCCCCATAAAAAGCTGCATTCCAATAAGAGCAAATATGCAGATAAAAAACATTGTAAGTATCATGGCATCAAACAAACTCTTCATGGACACCAATAGCGTGTTGACCATTGTCTTTAGCCCTACAAAGATTTCAATTTTTAATCTTGTGAGATAAACAAAAGCAAAAATTGAACACTAAATATTTTCTTCATTTCTTACCTTTTATTGCAGATATCGTCCTTAAGGCGCGAAACACTCGAAAGGTTCGGATACCTGACAAATTTCCTACATTTGGCGCCAGAGTAACGTACCTGAAAAAAACCGCAGTACTATAAGCGCTTCTGGGCAGGATACATGCAGCTTTCAGTTCTGCAGGGTGGGTAAATGAGTACCAATGTCTTTTGGTAACTAACATGTGATAGTGTCACCACAAGGGGGAGTTAAAGACTATAATCTGCCTAACGCTAAAGAAACCAGAGATAAGCATTAGTTCCATGGACAATCTAGCTTGTAAAGGATGGAAATATGTTAATTACAACTTACGAGCTAAAAAACCGAGTTAAAATCGCACGTTACTCACCCTAGAATGACAACTATGAAATCAAGCCAGTTCCAAGGGTCTCTTAAATATGCAAATTTATGCAATGCAAAACCTCTTGCTAAAATTTTCAGTATCATTTCCGTTGTGTAAATTGCTGCAAATACATATCTGAAAAACAGTAAATAGTATTCAATACTGTACAATATTGATCTCTAAAAGAGAGACTTCTAACAAACGTTAATCTCTCTCTTAGGTGACTTGCGCAAGCGCGTTGATGACCATGCTCTTCCAAACTTTAATAACTGTGCGAGATCAAGAATTCAGTTACTAAGATAGAATAACGTGTTTTTCCTTAAAGAAAGCATCAAGAGAGCCAGTTACAAACATCGTTAACATAAACACATAAAGCTCTCTATACACTAATGAATAAGCTAGTTTCTTCCACATTAGTTGCGTAGTCAGGATTTGTGAGAGACGGAGGGAAGGCGAAAAAACACAAAAAGGCTCTCAAAAATTTGACTTCATGGCGGCCATGTTGGTGTACTCATAACAATTTTTTGTTTTGTACACCAAGATGACCGTTATATGTCTATTGTCTTTTGTGTCTCTTGGGAATCTGAAAAACAATCTATAGCATCAATGTTTATTCAAATACAAAAAAATTGCAAAAAGATTATACAATTTCAATTCAATTTTCGTATGGCAAGCATAAAACAAAATGAACAGTTGTTGGGATAAGATCGCTGAAAGTAGGAAAATAAGAATTAAGAAGGGTATTCGATCCAAGACGCTAGAGAAGGATTCCAGAACTCTTGTAGTTTTTCTCTGGCTGCGCCTGTAGATATAATAAGAGCATTTTTCACTCCACTCCCATTCACTCCACTCCCATTCACTCCATTCATTTCATTCATTGTTCGTTACAATAAAAATTTAAATTGGTGTAAAGTCTCAATCCCAGGGGATAGTAGAGAAAATGTAGATTTTTACTTACTCTGGCTCCTCTGGTGGGTTTGACAATGCTAAAAATACACAGTTGACAAGAATCGTTAGAAGAATAAATAACTCAAAAAATCTGCAACTTGTTAAGGATAAGACTGATAAATCAGTTCTGTGATAGATATGCATAAATTAAGCAAACATATTTTCAACTTTTACATTTTGATAACACCTTAATTTTTGCTAATGGTATTTGCCTTATTTAACAGCCGGCGGCCGGTATCATATGATTTCTTTGAAAAAAAACCCAGCTGACACAAGTTAACTTTATTTCTTGCTTAAATTCTAATTCTATGTCGCGTTCAAACTATTGAAGATTTTTTTTATTAATGAACGATAGGGTATGCTATGAAACTCTTTCAAACTGTTGAAAAATTGGTAAAATTCAAATGCCATCAATAATAAACTAAGTAAGTAGTTCTTTTAAATTTTTCCATATTTTTAAAAAGGTAGTTTCACTAAATATATATGCGTAATTTTTGTAATTTTCACTCGCAAAGGATACTGGTTGGTAATTAAGAACAGAACACATCTTCGGAGTGGATTCTCGCGGCCAAACAAATAGAGAGACTTGGCTTTGTTAAAGCGGTGGATTTGAGGTTTTCCTAATCTGTTTGCAACAACAATAAATGTCTGGCAAAAAAGAGAAGAGCACAAGAATGGCTGTTAATTCATTAAAAATAAACAGCTAATAAATACGCGAAATATTTCCTCTTAATATATATTTTAACCAAATGGTTATTACAAATCTTATTAACCCAATTTTACAAACGCTTGCTGACACATTTATGACAAGTATTCAAAATTAGCCAAACGGTACATGTATTGTTTATATTGTCAAGTAGTAAAATATCTTAAGAACATGTTTAATAACATTTGAGGCTGATAAACCTTAGTTCAGCCTCAGTCGAAAAATTCGACGTTCTTATCAAAAAAAGAGTGTATACACGAAACAATTAACCAGAATAAAAAAATCGCTGGTTGTTAAAAAATAAGTTGTATCTAACAGTAGATATCTTTGCTAACTTTATAGACAAAACTTCTTAACATTTATACCATATTTTAGAAACTTTTATTGTCATAGTCGATGCGTCCGGGATTAGATTAAAGCTGTTCACATGCATTCAACATCTTTCATAAGAATATCGATCATCTTGACAATTATACCATTCAGTTTGGTTTATCGATACTACTCAGTTACTACTCTTTGAAAAAATACCGGCTTTCTTCACTGTTTTAAAGTAATGAAACAAAGGCTCTAATTTTGTTTTAGTTTTCTAAAGAATTTATTCTTAAACAATTAAATGAAAGTAATTCTTAACTAGTACGTGGCAATATAAATGATTGCGAAGTTTTCCGTGTCGGAATAAAATCGATACGAAATATTCATATAAATGGAAGAGCTACGAGAACGCAAATTTTGAATTTAGACTAAATATTTAACTGAAGAAGAGTTCTGCATGTTTTTTAAATATTTTGTAGGATTAATGTGCAATACACATGGCTCAGCAATAACCTACTTGTTCTGTTGACTCAATCCAGTTTTCTTCACAAGAAGGTTGTTTTAATTGTTCTACCATCACAACAGCGGAGAGACACACGTTGAATTTATTTGCCATTTGGTATTAAACAAAATTGCATTGAACAATCAAATATTTCGTTTTGAAGTTCTGTAATGAATAAAAAATTCATATTTTAGAGTTGAAAGCTTTTCAGTTTACTTTATTTCCGAGTGGTTCTCCGGCCATGATTGGAGAATAATTTGGAAAATGAATGGTGCCAGCTGTGTGAAGTTGATTAAGTTTGATTAAGAAATGCCGGTCGCTTTTGAATAGATCTCAAAAGACTCTATGACTATGATATCATTCAGACACTAATTATTTTAGAGCTGTGTTTTGACAGGTCTGTCGGTCTTCGCTCTTTTTCGTTTAACTGAAGAAGATCCAGTTATTTGGTTATTACTTCGTTGTCAAGCTCATCTTCATATACTTAATTATTTTCTTTTGTTAAATAAAAAAATCTTCTCCAGATAAAGGTTAAAAAAGCAATATATCAATAAATTCAAATTATTCAAATGTATTCAAAGATAATCTGTTTTTCAATTTCAATAAAAAAATGACTGCAAAAATTTAGGAAGAATTATCTATCCTCAACTGAAAAACAATAAGCGTATGTAAAAAAAAAACGGTTTGTTTGGTCATTAAATTAAAGCCTTGTATAAGCTACTCTGCAATGGCTAAGAAGTGCCGTAAGCCAAGGACATTGTTTCTTGAAGAGGCAGAACTGTTTTTCGTCTAATACTAAACTCAATTGCATGAATATATAAGTAAAATATTTTGCGAGAAGAATTAAATGTTCTAAAACATTCTAAATATATGTGTCAGCTTTAAATATTGTCTCCTGAAAACACTTCCATAGCCAGCGGGCATAAAATATCGAAAAGAAGCTCTACTGATCTCGAAGTTAAAGAAATTCATAACCTTGAGTTTGCGGGAAAAATAAATCTTGAGAAAACCATCTTGAAAAGAAGCTCCCGACCTGTTTTTTGAGATAGTATATGTCCTTGTTTTCAAGACTGTAAGGTTTTAGCTGAGGCTAGCAGCAGAGAAACAGAAGTGGAAAGTGGTTGATGGTTTTCGGTCATTTAATACCAGCGGCTTTGAATCTTTTTACAGGTGCCCAGATAGCATCCCTTATCTTTATGACTTTAATGCACAGAATCGGCAGAGCAGTTCAGTTTAATAAAGTTTTTTTTTGTATAATATTCGCTTGTTGAGCGGTTTTTGATGATCATTGATGTAACATTGCTTGAATGTACTGGTTCAACAATTGCACTAAAGTCAAGAGGGATAGAGTTTTACATTAGGAAAATATTCATCTGAAGTACTCAATATTCATATTTAGTTCATACGCTATAGAGTATTGTCTTTTGGAAATGTAAAACATCGATATATCTTCAATATATACAGCTCAATATCAAAGGACTATTGAACTACATTTTATCTAAAAAACAGAACAACACCGAAAATACTGATGTTTCGATGTCGCTAATATCAGCGACATTAAAACCTCAGTTTTTAAGGTTGTTGTTTTAAAATTAAACCTTTGCGATTCAGCCCAGTAATAGATTGAGATTTCTAAATCTTTCTTTATACAAAAGAAACTATTATTAAAACCAAGGTATTTCGAAATATCTATATGGCTTATTGATATATCAAGAGGTATTGTATTAGCAAGTATATATATACATTTAGGTCGCTATGGAATGTACAAATTGTTTTTTTAAGACTTTTTTTTCTATTTATTACATTTTCGGCACTCACTTCTTAGATATTAAAATTTACACACGGGCTCAGATTTACACAACGAGACCCTTAATGACTTACAAAAAAGTTCAAGCTGAAACTGAAAGTAAAAATGTTTCTTGGTAAAACTTTACTGAATCTTTTAATTTACGTTCGCAAAAATTAACCGTTTCCCATTTATCATTTTAAAATCTATTATTCTTCCAAATGACAAAACGTAGTCATGTAATCGAAAACTCTCCTCAAAATATAGGGACAATCGCTTTTTCCATCTCTTGTCTTCTTTTTTATTGTTTTGATTTTCCATCATTTCAAACTGCTCGCATAAATTAAAAATTAAAAGCAAGTTGAATCTGAAGCTGCAAAAAAATAAATACAAATTGAACCTGTAAAACCTAATGATTCCGGCTAACGAAATAAGCCTGTAAACTCAGTCAATTACTAACATTAAGCAGGAGTAGCCATGGGTAGATTTCCTTTTCCTAGTTCAACTGTCCAGTTCTTTTTTAGGTTTTTCAACCGACTGAAATATTGACAAAATATATTTTAGATTTAGTGAAAATATATTTTTGGTAAGAGATTTCAAACTCAAAAAATAATTATAAAAGACAAACTGTAAATATTGAATTAGTGAGAAAAACTTTCAGATCAAAAAGATTTCTTTATTTGATATTCGTTAAATAAATGACGTTAAATAAATGACAACATTTCTGTCAAAGATAAAGGGGTATACGTATTGCTTTATCTTAATAAAATCAGGGGTTTATTGCCTCAAAGAAAAAAAACAAATTAATATATTATCAGTAATTTCTAAAAGCATCTGTCGCTCAACCATCATGCAATACAAAGTTCAAAGAGAATCCGACCAAAGGCAAATGCAATTCGGACATGACATATATTATTTATCCTATAGTTGAGGCTTTTACAATTATGTGACAATACAATGAGTTAAAAGCGACATCCAAAATGATTTGAGAAAGAAAACCTTTGAAGTGATTTTGCTTTATATCTTTTATTTATATTCAATATTTATCTAAATGTATATTTAGTAGACGATAGCATGGACTTGCAAACAGTTTCGACAGACGCGTTATGTACAAAGCAGTTTTGCAGTTTTTGAGGCGGCTAAGCGATAAAAAGCGCCTATTTAAAAGCCTTGTTGAGGAGCCGAGGTTTCCGGCATTAGCTCTAAGGCAAATCAACAAGGAAGCGTAATGTTTGTGGAATGTAGCTTTCAAAAGAGATAAAAATTAAGTATTGTATAGATAGCACAAACATGCTGGTCATCAACGTGAAACCACTAATGTTTTGCCCTTGTGAAAATAACAAGGACTAACGCCTGAAATGTTAGCTTCTTGCCCTCTGCTTTAACGGCGATGAAAATTATTTCAACTTACAATTGATTTAAGAACGCAATTTTTAATACATTATCTTGTTAGTTTGCCGAGTTGGTAAATGTGCCGATTGGTGTCTCAGTATTTCAGTTGAACAAATATTTAACATGCTATATAAGCTAAAGTGAAACTCAAGTACTGTGTCTTTTTTAGCTGTCAAAAAACGTGGATTCTGCATCCTATCTGCCTCGGCTAAAACAGCAAAACTACTTTGAGTATAAGCTGTCTTTAATATAATACACGGAATATATACCGTGACAAAACATTCAATTTCTGCGTTCGTGGGGCATACTGTTACTCGATTATTAATCTATTAAAATAACATAAACTTTTCATTCACAACAGTTTCTGTTTTTGTCAGCAGAGAAAAAGTTCTATAACTTTAAAACCTACAACTATATTATTTTGAAAGACGATAATTGGGTGTTTATGCTTGGAAAAGTGCTAACAAAACTTGGTATTGATAAATAGGGTCAACTGGTGCCATCAGAACAAGTTATAGATATAAATAAATTTTTGATAAAAAAAGTATAGTGTCATTTAGCAGAAGCTAAACACTAAATTAATTACGATCCGGATGTCCCACGGAGCTTGGCGCTAATCTCCAGTTACTATTGTGTTAAGCGGATGAAAGTCTTCAACTCCCCCTGGACGGGAATTAATCCATCGCAACTACTTTTTATTTGCCTACCCCGGAAAACGGAAAACCGACTAAGTTTAGGCTGGGAAAAAGATCGCACAAATATAGGGAATCCTGGGGAATCGAACTGAGGGCCTTTTGTAGTCGGAATGCATCTGCGTATCATGTACACCTCCCCCTGAATTAGTAGATAGAACAAGGACTAATTAAATTTAAACCATATGGAAAACTATAAAAATATCTAACCAACAAAGTGTTTACAAAACAAGTTGGATCTTAAATAACTAATTGGTGTGGTATGAAACACCATGAAAAATTTATGTCTTGATACAAAGAACAATCTTACGTATAGAACTATAGCTTGCTTTCGCTACAAACAATTCATTATCTTGTACTTACCGAGCCGTTTGGATTAATGCTGTCCTCCAGTGGTTTCCCATAGTACACTGGGTTATGGCAGCAAAGTTTAGCGATCAGTTTGAATGAAAATGTACCTCCTGAGATTTTGCCGCTTGTACAACTCGCGATGCTTGCCTCCGACGAGTGCTTACCATTACGCCAGCGACTGTTAATGTGACCGTTAGTTGGACTCGTGTCATTTGTGTAACTTGTACGCGATAATATTCCGTTGGATAATTGGCTACCGTTCTGAGGAGTGCATATAAAGCAATACAGTACATCTCATTTATCATATCTCAAACTAACGAGAATAATTCATTCTATAATATGGATACAACACACTAACGAAACATCTCACTCACTTTACAGCACACTAACACATGTCACCAGCTATACAGCACAGTAACAAAACTTCTCACTCACTTTACATCACACTAACACATGTCACCAGCTATACAGCACAGTAACAAAACTTCTCACTCACTTTACAGCACACTAACACATGTTACCAGCTATACAGCACAGTAGCAAAACATCTCACTCACTTTACAGCACACTAACACATGTTACCAGCTATACAGCACAGTAACAAAACATCTCACTCACTTTACAGCACACTTATACAAGTCACCAGCTATACATCACAGTAACAAAATATATTAGTAAAGCATGGAATGACATTGTCCAGTGAATCACAACGTACTGAAAATTTTCATGTTTTCACGTAGAGGTTAAAACGTAGTATTTCGTATGGTAAAATACCAGCATAAAATGTTTATTTTGATATGGCAAATATTTCAGGAAGTGCTGGCAATGTTTTATCAAAAATGATTTATTTTGTTATTACGATTTAGGGTTGAAGTAACTTTTTCGTGTTTCCGGTCAGGATCAATACAACTACATGTATGCATTCCTTTTGACACTCAATAAAATTTTTAAAATAGAAAATATTCTCGGTATTTTATGATATCTGAAACATGGTTGAAAGAAAATATGAGAAGACGCTAGAAATAATATATAAAGGACTGTTTGAACTGCGCATGCCTTACAACAAGATGCGCAAATTAGGAAAGCAGCTGTCTGAGTTATTTTTTTCAACTCAAAACAGAGAATGAAAGGAGCGATCACATGTTATATGATAACAACAGAATAAAAACTGGATTTTTAACATTTGTTACTATATATCTTATAAATGAGAAAGCTGCAACGGTGTTCCACTACAGAAAGAGTTTTGCAAATGTAAAAGTTGTACGCCGTAAAAAAAATAAAATTGAGGTTTCGGAATGGAGTCCTTTGACGAAGTCCGAAACATCAGTTAAAATTCAATTTTTGTCACGGTGTAAAACTTGTGTAAAACTCTAACCATATATTTTTACATCAGTTATCATAAAATACCTATTTCCGTTTCGTATGGCAAATGTAAACAAATATTTGATACACTACTAGTAATCTGGCTATCATACAGTAAAACCAATAGTTACATATCACTGTCACTGACCAGTACGTATGTGCAACACAGCCATAGTAAAAACCTATAAACTTGTTTTTAAAGAATATAGTTTAATTTCTGATTTGGTTCTAGTATTGCTGTCCGGCAAAGCAACGGTTATTAATCAAATGATTGCCACATTTACTTAGAGGCATTGCTTCATTTTCCATGCAGAAAAAACCTTTATATTTATTTACCTTACCTCCGAAAGGGATAAAATTGCATCTTTCATTGTTTTTGTATGTGTTTCCCAATGGAATATTAAGGCAGGAATCTTACTGCCATAGTCAACGAATCGAAATAGAACTGCCAAGTCTAGTCATCCTTAAAACCCCAGAGTGGCAGACACATCCGACACATTGGATCTTAACCCAAGAATAAATAACAGCTGTATTTAATCTGAATTATTTTTATTTTTAAAATCATAAAGTTGATTAACGGAACAACCATTAGCTCGGTGATAATTATCGGTTCGTGATTTAAAATTCGAAAAACGAATCTAAAACTCCAGTTTTTAGTTAAATTGCTATTGTTGATGTTTAAACTTAAAGTAATTTGACTGTTAAGATTTTTTAATTGGTAAAGGTTAAAAGGTTTTTCTGAATTTTACCCAGAGTGAGTTTTTTAATACGTCTTTGAAGCCCCGCAGTATTGCTTGAAGCTTCTTTGCTGCTCTTTTTAAACAATGCCTTACTTAATTTTCTGTGGCTTGCTCTAAATAATAACAAAACAAACACACTTTATGAAAAGCTTTATGAAGCTAACTTAAACAATAGAAACTTTAAAAATGAATTAAGACTGGAATTTTATAAAATTCTAATACCACAACATCTTCTTTTCAACATGTTAAATATTACAACCATAAATGTTAGTTAAAACATTTTACTACTTAATGACTTTTTAAAAAAAGTTAAACATGTTTTAAAAATTGTTCGGCATTTTACAAGTACTTAAAATATGTAAATATTTGCCTATTTGTAAATGTTTTAAAACGTTGTAGAATATTTTATAATTTGTACAAACATTTAAGGCTTTTAACTTTACATAGCGATAAAACAAATTAAATCTGAAAACTACAGACCAAGAGGAATGGATATGTAAAAATAAATCCAAAATAGCACTTTGTTTTAGTTTAAAAGTGTGGAAATTACAAGTTATCTTCTCTATAATACTTCCTAAGACACATCATTCTAACATATTTAGTCGATCGAACTAGACTTAAACAAAATATTGATCAACCGTGATAACAACTTCACCCAGAAAACACCACCACCATAAAATCTTGTTCGCCACAGTTTGGCTTTGAAAATATTACTAAATGAGATATCTTCATATCCCTATCTTCACCGGGACCTGATAGTCATGATTTTAAAGGCTTCTTACCTCGGTGCCTGAAGTATTACTCATCGTCCTAGAAGATATGTTATTGATTTAATGTCAGCTCTTGCAGGCATTAAAGAATCCACCATTTTAAGAAATTTGAAAAAACATGATGACCGGACAAGTTTTAGTAAGTGATAAAAGTAGCACATCGTTCCAGGCACCCGAATTTCATTGTGTACCAAATAGTTCACACATTTTTGACTTCTCTTAGATAATATCTTTCAACTTGTAATTGTCTAGCTTCTATCAACTTTTCTTTCCATTTCGGAATGTGTATTAGTATTTAAGTTCAATATTTACATCGAAAACCTATTTGCCAGCCTGCGAGACTGATCCATTGTATCGCTAAGTTACCACCAACAAAACTGCAATTTGCATAACACAGAAGATTGTGTTACGCCTGAGAGACATTTTGACAGGCAAACAAAAGATGTATGAGTGTCTGATCCACTGGGAACACTTTCAAAGGCGTTTATTACCACATTTTTCTAATCAACAAATTACGTTTTTTAAGAAAAGACCCGGTGAAATTTTGATGTCGAAAGTCCAATTCAAATTGTTAACAATTATGGTATCATCAGTACATAAGCGGCACCAATAATAAGAGCACGTTCTAAGCGCTTACAGTCTTAACACTTGAGGCTTCCCTGATGACTATGTATTTGTAAGAATAATTAAATAAAATGGAATTTGTATTAACAGAAAACCAACATCTGAATTTGCATGGTATGTATTGTTCCCTACTAGTTTATGCGCTTTACTGCAACAAAGGTGTTGTAATCTCTCGCGATATTCTTGCATAGCCATAAAACGTGAGCCAGAAACCCACAATATAGTTAATAGTCAGTTAATCGTTTTCAGTTACCTTTTTTAAAAAGGTTTTGTATTTAATAAACTACGTCATAGTTGTTGTCAAACCCTAAAATAGAAAAGTAAACAAACGCATTAAGATGCATAACACGGGGCGAACAACATACAATTACCGTACTTTCATGAGTTATACACAAACATTACAGCAAAACAATTAAGACAAGCATGTACGTACTTAATTTTAAAGTAATAGATAGCACATGCGTGCTAGTTGCGGCCTGGTCAGCTTTTGTTGCCGAGGTACTTGTCAACTAAGTGGGAGGGTTGGGTTCGATTCCCGAAAGGAACAGCTCTCAGGGTGTTTGGGAGCCTTTGCCGTAACATATTGGAATGGTTAGAATTCTCGGAGGGACATTGAATTGGTCTCCAGACCCTCTATCGCTGACTTTAAAGCCCACGCCCATCATCGTAACAAAAGAGTAGTGATCGCAATATTCTTCGGTGTGCCTCTTCTACCAAAATCAATGTAAAGATAGAAAAAGAATTGCGAACCCCTGTAGCGGAAGATCCAAAGCTTAAAATGTTAACTGTTATTGATGTAATAGACCTTATTCATAAATGGCGGTGCTTTCGATATTCTTTTGTATTAGCCCTACTAGCCTCGTTTTGAGTAACATATTCTTTTGAAAGTTTAACCCAAGAACGAGGCTTGGTAGGCTAATTTGTATAAAGACAAAAAGATATTATAACTGCCGCCATTTATGAATAAGGTCTATAAATTCCTTATTATTAACAGTTAAAGTATTCATCCCTGTAAAATCCCTATGTTTAGCTTTTATATATTGCCAAAAACGTTTAGTCATTACTCATACCAGATTTATGAGATTCAATATTGAATTCACAGTCATTTCCACCTTTATTATCAATTACCAGTAGGTTTTTACATACTCCTGGTGTACTTTCTGCATTTCTTTGTTTACTAGTTTGTGAAGTTGCCTGAAACAGTGCCAGTCATGGTCACTTCCACTGTGATGTGCAGTATTGTAACACCTCTGGTTTTTATGAATAAGTTGTCTGATATATTAACATTATACCATGTTTTTCTTTCTTAGAATTTTCTGGGGAATAAACTTTGAAATTTTTTTTAGAAGATCAGTCTTAAACTTTTGTTGACCAATTTTCCTCAACTGATTTTGACATTGCATTAGAGGATCAAAATGCTGTAAGATTCTCTCATTTTATCCCTTACCCCTTCCATATCAGCTTTCTTGTACAAATAGACACGCCTTGCTGGATTACATGAGGTAGGTATCTTAATATTTATGTCAAAAATCACTGCATTATGAAGAAAAACTAATAGAGAAAAAAGACAGGGGACCTAATAGAGATGTTAGGATTGAAGGACACAGTGGTTCAGATGGCAAATGCAAATGGAGTGAGATGGTATGGGCATGTGTTAAGGAGGGATGATGGGCATATTTTGAGAAAAACAATGGAGTTTGAAGTGATGGGGAAGAGGAAGCAAGGACAACCGAGAAAGACATGGAAAATGCAAGTGGAGAAGGAGAGCAAGAGTGTTGGCTTAAAGGAGGATGCAATGAATCGAGCGAGATGGAGGGTGAGAGATTGCTGCCAGAGTGGGGTAAATCTGGCCATCCCCATTTATGGGGATAAACCAGGTTCAAAATTGGATTGATTGATATGGAGACACATGCCAGGTACTACATAAGTCTTGTCAATGTATTCAGGATGAGGTGTTAACACCAGCTCTTAATATATTGCCTTGGTGTGTTGGTTCGTGGACCATTTGAGTAAGGTTAAACTCATCCATGATGTTGATCATTTTTTCATTTATTGCAGACTGTTGAATACTGTCGATTTGTTCTGATGGACCTATCCTGCTAATCACCCCCCACAATAACATACTTTCCATTGACAGTTCAAGTTGTTCTAATTGATCAATAGATGACTTGGGTGGGCAATAAAATGATCCAAAAAGAATATCCTCCAGGAAGGGAGATTTTAGTCCAGGTGATTTTACAATCAGAAGGGGATAACTGTTCAACTAAACTGATGTTACTTTTAACTGTGATCAACACTCCAACACCTTAATCACCAGTATCACGGTTTCTTTGATTTGGAGGTGGGTACAGATAGGAATCAGGAAAGATCTCTTTGTTGTTGATCTCAGGATTCAAAATTGTATCACAGCCTAGTAAAATATCTGGCTTATAGGTCTCAAGCAACTAATAGATTTGCAGATTTTTGTTATGAATTACAAGGCTACCAAAATTGATGGTACATACATGTACCCTTAGCTGGTTGGGCTTGCGATTACAGGGAAAATCTGACAACTGTTGGTTAGACCGTCTTGAACAGAGTGAACTCGCATGCTGTTGTGTCGGAGTAGACGAAAATGGTGCAGCCTCACGAGAACTCAGCGGAACAAATCGATTTATCGGAAAAGGAACTTAACAGAGAGCTTGAGAAGTTTGGAAGGCTGCAGTTATCACATTGCCAAACACACGTTGTATCATATTGCGGAGGACCGGAGCTTCACTTAAAACTTCCCGCGAATAGCGATCTAAAAATGAACCAATACGTGAAAACGCAGTTTTTAAGGCCTAGTGTGGGAGTTGCGCATGCCCGCTCCTATTTTTAGGCTCCAAACGCCTTGAAAGATCAAGGCAATCAGTTGAAGAACTTGCACAACGATGTTCCGATATCAAGTATAACGCTCTACCACACTTCTCGAAATATTAAAATATTTTATATTTGGCACTTTTCTGGTGCATGTACTAAATAAATATTTACAATCCAGTTTCACAAATCATAAATATTACCTACCCAATATCGTCCCTATACACGCGGGAGATAAGCACTTCACCCTTATGATTGTAAACGAACAAGCCTCCAATCATTTTTTACAGGTGGGAGAAATTCCCAGAAAGAAAGCAAAAAAGCTAAAAAACTTGTTCGTTCAGCTGTCTTCCAGGCAAGAAACTAACTCCACTAATATCCACTGATCGTGAAAGAAAATACAAACTCCTCGTAACTTGCAAGGTTTTGAACCCACAATTCTTCGCTTCAGATCCTCTTCTTGTAGCCATATTTAGAAGATTTTCCCATATATGGTTGCGCTTGTTCCTAGTTTTTGCAAAGATTCAT
>JAOTRI020085445.1:0-16387 GCA_028564885.2 Zoanthus sanctaehelenae
AATGTCACTTTTAAGCATCAAATAACCAAACTCGTACGTTTGTCGTAAATATATAGATTTTTATGAGTTTTTAAAAATCGTGACTACGATGTGTGACATAATTAGCGTCTTGCAAAGCGACGAAAAAACATCAAGCAAATTAAAACTTTTTATAAAATGATATTGAAATATAACTCTAACCTCTGTTTTTTAAACATTTTAAATAATACAGTTAATAGGGCTCAAATTAAATTTTGATCCAAATTTTTGAGACCTATGACGTCACATGAAAACGAAGAATAAAATTTTGTTGTATCATTTCTATTTAGGATCGGTTTAACATGAATTCTATTGATTTTCCGTGAGTACAACAAACTTAAGGTCTTATAAATGCAAAATTTAATACTATCGTTCATTGCTTTGTATAAAAATTAATATGTTTTTCTTCTCTACTATAATTCTGCCTAGTGTTTTAGCAATTTTAAAACTAACTCGTGTTTTTCAAATGCATGGGTAAATGGGCTGTTTGTCGTAGTGGAATTCAACGAATTTTAATCGCTAAACTAAAATTTATCCAAGTTGAGAGTTAAGAAAAGTGTTTCCCTGCGTGAGCAAGTAAGGTACATGGACGTAATTTGCCATCAACGGATCACCCCCGCAAGGAAACAATCATAAATCTGGCATTTTGAGCATTTTTTTCTCTTTTATTAACAAGAGTTTGCTGAAGAGCATTTTAGGTGAAGACGAGGTCCTTTGCAAATTAATGAACATAATAAAAACACTCGTGGTATCTATTGCACGCTGAAGATACAAGTGCGAAGTGATTTTCTGGAAAATGGCTAATGTAAAAATATTTTCCTCCTGACTATATATAAAGCTATTCTTTTAAATCTTCTTTTGATGTGCATGTTCCATAAATCCGCCTTCTTATTTTAAATCTTCCGGAAAAGTTACAGCAATATACTTGAGCTGAAACAGAGCTGAAAAAACTTAATAGATAATATATGGCCTCGTGTTTATTTTTAAAAACTTATGTGGTCGTAATTTCTAGTTTGATCTCGAGTTATATGATTTGACATAACTTGCCGAGTGAAATAAAAGCTCTAAATGGTTGACAAAAGATTCAACAAAAGATTCAAAACTGAAAAAAATAATTTGTTAGTGAAAAAAATTTGTTCTATTGCCATTGATTTCTATCTTTAAAATCGTAATCGATTTCTGAAGTTTTTGAGAGATTACTTAACTCAAGGGAAGTTTTTAGTTTTACGACGTACATTTTCTTCCGCGTAATATGCAATATAAATAGTATAATTGCGCTCGAGTTGCGCAACCGAAAAATATATAGTATATAAACTGCCTTAATGGCCGCCCCCGGTGAAGCAGTTAGCCTTAAATCAATGCAAATAACGGCTGTGATATCAGAAAGAGTAGGTTTTTCAATAGGATTACGCAACCTAACGCAATATTGATTGACAAAACGCTATGAAGAGTCAGTGACTCATGAAAGATATTGTAGTAGAAGTTGCCAGTTAAAGTTTGAAAGTCACATTCGAAAAAGCAAAAGCCTTAAAGTAAACTGTTCTGCCTGTTTGATAAAAAAAGAAAATGCATTGGAATTTTTACATAATAATATGCAATTAGTTGTTAGTGTTTTTGAGGTTTATAGACATGATACTGACGTAATTGTCCCTTAATATTTTGTTTGAGTTAATAGCATTCCAAATGTAACCCCACAAACGAAATATTGCAATTGTTCGTTTGAAATGTGACGTCACATTGCCTTACCGCAACACGATGACGTAACATTGGTTCACGTGACAATGAAACCTCTAGGTACAAAAGAGTCAAAAGAGTAGACATTGACTTGAAGAAGCAAGTTTGATCACTAAGGGTTGCTGCTTATCCAACAATTTACACACGAAAAATAAAATTTGCGTGGCTTTACAGTGTGAAGCAGAAGACAAGAAAAGAGATCCTTTCCGGAGACAAGGTATAAGTGAAGTAGAAAAAAATATTCTTACATTTCGATGTGGATGGATGAATACAAACATTTTTGCCATGAGCACGGAGAACTGTTACGCTTGCAGAGAAAAAGGCGAGCTTCGTACAGCAATTCGGAAATGAGTGCGTCAGGTGACGATACTGATAAAAGCGAAAATACTTCCGAAGTAAAGAAAACTTGCAAATTAAAGAATGAGACTGAGAGAGACGATGTCTATTGGGAAAGACGTCGCAGAAACAACTTGGCAGCGAAAAAATCGAGAGATGCGAAACGAAACAGAGAACTGGACAATCATAGAAAAGCAACGCTTTTAGAATCCGAAAATTCAAAACTTCGAGAAGAACTATTAATTCTGAGAAAGGAAAATGCAAGATTAAAAGAGATCTTGCATGAAGCTGGAAGTAGTTTGTCGAACTGCTTGATAAATCTTACTAGCTCCATCGTCAAAATGAACCAAAAATAGAATGTAAATCAAACTTAGCTAGACCAACGAGAGACATTCAAGAAACTGCAGTTAATTCCTCGAAGCCATGCAGTAAGCTTTTGACGAGATATTTGAAGAAAACTGTGGTAAATAAACTCAGTTCTTTTATCGCCAAGTGGATTGTTTTTGATTATAATATTGATTATATCTTTCATCTGTTCATTTTATAGAAATCCTTTCTTGACTATAGATGTATTTGTCACATTTTGTCACATCTTATAAGTATTTTTGCAATGCATCACGTACGCTGTTTTATGAAATAGGAATGGAGGTATACCAATAAATCAAACTTGGAGACAGTGTTAGAAGAAGAAGTTTTGATATTCAATATGCGTTGTGGGATGTCGAGGGCTCTGAGAGCTCATCATTAAACCATGCAGTGAACACTTATCAAAACTCTTATGGAGGAGATAAAAGTAAGTAGGAATGAGATTTGAAATACCGGGAAACCGCAAAGAAGTTAACGGTTCACGTAACCGAAGCTATAGGTTATATCCATACTTTTTAAGCCATACACTGATTGATTTCAATATCAAAAAAGTCACCGCTATTGGCACTAACGGTCAAGTTCAAATTCAGCCTCCAGTCACATTAAAATAAGTTCATTCAAAATTCAAACAAAAACAATATAAATAATATAGCCACGATTGATTTAAGATTGATTTAATAACAATATAAAGTAAGCTCTTAAAAAATATAAGCGCCGCAAAAGACTCCTACACACTTTTTGTTTTATATTAGTAATAAAACCCTATAAATCATGCCGAGGGCCATTGTCAATCTTAATCAGTTTTGGCTATTTCAACCACAATTTGGTCTCAGTTATGAAAAAAAAAATTTTTTGTTTGTTCAAAATAAGATGGCTAAAATAATATTTTTTGTATTTTGTAAGTATTTTTGTAGTTTTTTGAAAAATCGCCTAAGTTACTGTTTGTCTCCGAATTATCAATAGCAGTGTTTTATAATTATTAGAGCCAGACCATTCGATATATTTAGTTTTGGGGGAAGAGAAATCGGTAAATACCAAAAGATAAGTCGAGAACAGCTTTAAACCAGAAGAAAAATCGTGCAACTGAATAAGGCAAAAGCAACTCTGCCAGCAGCAGAAAAAAAATTGTGCGAAGAAAAATATGCCCAATATAATACCTCTAGCTCCGACTCAAATAATGAAATATTATATTAATAGACAAACATCTTGAATGCATTCCAAATCTCCGATTTAGTGATTGATCCAAGCAATACCAGAAGAGGAAGACTTTTTATTAATCTTTAATTAGACCTGTTTATATCAGTTCCGCGTTTACCCCTGTATATCCTGATATACTTAACGTACTGAAAAACAGTTTTCTTATATATTACATAATTGACAAGGCAAGGTGTGTCGCTTTTCCTGTGGTCTAAATATAAAAATTAAATCCGGCACATTGGGTGTCGACTTAAGATAAAAGAGAAACAAGCAATATTTAACAATTAGTTGCCGAAGGCGAGGTGACTGTCGTCGAATAGTCACCAAGACGAATTCGAGGTGACTATCGCGATATTCATAGAGCCTGAGGTGACTAACTGTTCTAGTACAATTGCTAAGGTGATTATTGGAGAAAATAGAAAGACAATTTAAGACATTTTCGACTCAGAAACAGCAACACTGAAACCTGGCCGCCGTTTTGTAAACTGAAAGCCGTTATTGCTATAATCACTGCCCAGTAATTATAGTCAGAAAAAATGAAGTTCTGAACCAATCAGCGTGCATCATTTCTATAATCACCGCTAGGAATTATACTAATATTTCAGGATATTTTCAAGAGCTTGTCATGAAATAAAGTTTCCGCCTTTCCAGTAACATTTTTTATACACACCTTCTTTGAAAAAATAACTTTATATGAACAATGAGGCTCTGATTGGCCGATAATTGAGCAATTAAAGAACAAGCTCAAACTGAGGTTAAAAATGTTTCTGGTAGCCTGCGTTAGCTGGCGGTTTTCTGCGAAAGGTAGTTCAGAAAGGAAAGGGTCTTTCCCCTTCCCCTCCCCCCTCTTCACTAACCTTTTTGTCCTCTCCCCAGTTTCTTTGTTTTTACGATAGGCCGACTTTTTTCGCCTTCGCGCAAGACCGCCATCCACGCAGGCTATGGTTCTAGTTGAATTTTTATGTCCGCAATGAGTACACAGTTTGACATTTAGTATACCTACTTTGTCCCAAATGATACATATATTCATATCAGTAGTACTAAAAGTTCCTCATCAAGCGATCAGCACTGATTTTCAATTGCAATGGTTTGTTTTTTTGTAAGGACTTTTTTCTTTATTCCAATCCGCACAAGTTCGGCACATGATAAGTTCGACGTTTGAACTAGGCCTTCGACTGCCTCGGTCGAACTTAATTCATTAAGTTTCAAACGTCGCACTTATCATGTGCCGAACTATTGCATTTGACGGAGAAAAACTAGGGCAACAATTAACGAATACTCGCCGTTGGTAACTAAGTTCGACTTATTAAGTTCGACGTTTGAAACCAAGATGGAAGTATGATCGATTTTTGTCGAAATTAATGCGTATTAAGTTCGGCACATGATAAGTTCGACGTTTGAACTAGGCCTTACTCCTTCTTATAAAAAAAAGTGTGTATTCACTTATTCATGGCATTCGATTCCGATTGTTGATACTATAATTTCATGTTTCCTATCTAATCACTATAATGATTTGCAACAAACAGACTACAATAATTGGCAAACGAATTAATTCCCTTAATGTATAACAAGGCTAACTATACAGGCTCCACATCAAAGCCTTACTTTATTTTATGATTTCAGTGTTTTCAACTTACAAGCATCACTTAATTGCTGCTAATTTGTATTAAATATTAGAAGCTTTAAAATTTATAGCTAGGTTTTTTAGTTTTAGATGAACGGGTTTGTGCCGTTGTGTAAACAACAGAGAGCTGAACTGAGGCCCTGAATATTTCTTCACGACGGAGGTCAATTCTCCCTGATTAGACTAGACTGGATCGAGAACGGCATTTTTGGTGCCATTTTTTAACTTAAGCAGCGAGCACGCTACCAGGAAGGACGCACGCAGGGTAAAATGGCCCGAAAACAAACTTTGAAGAGCTCTGTCGTAAACAAAATGATCGCGAAACTGGTTGCACGTACAGCAAGAACCTGGAGCAAAAGTCAATGTTAAAGTAGTTGTAAGTTAATAATTTATTTTATAAAAAGATTTATTGTCGATCTTTGTGGTGCTTAAAAATATAATTTTGATGAAAAAAACTTTACAGTTCTGACAGACCAACACGGAGCCGCAAAAGGCGGCTAGCTGGCCTTCGTGTAGATCAGCACGACCGCATGACGTGTTAACAGTTTAGTTCCATTTGGATTCCGTGACAACAACAACGTCTGTTGCTTAAGTTCTTTAATGAATGGTGGTCGCACTGACGTACAGCATTTATTCAATTTTTGCTAAATATAATATTGGGAAAAAACTTTCACGCTTCTGACCTTTTTACTATAATGTCAAAAGTTCATTCCACAAAACAGGTTTTTAAGCAAATATAAAACAAGACGCTGAAGAGGAGTTCGATTGGCTACGTGTTTAGAGCTGTTGCCGCAAGGAACTGTGGGATAAGCGTTGCCTGGGCAACAAAACCCGAAAAACAAACCGATTTTATTGATTTGGCTTACCTCAGGTAAGTGTTTTGCATTAATCATCTGAACTTAGTGTAAAGGCCTTTTTAAAAAAATTTTACAAACATAATTTTTTTCCTCTTTCTCACATCACCCGCTACACTGGCCACTAGCACATGGAAGTGCCAACTTTGGCAAAATTCGCCTTAGTTATAAAGTGGTTTCAATGAAAGATAATTTAATGGAAAGCTAGTCTAGGAAGAAAAGTTGTTCACTTCATTTTTGGCATTTTCAAATACATAAATTGAAAAACTAAAAATCAGAAAGGAATAATATAACAAATCTAGCAGCCATAAAATTATTGAATTTTTATATAATTTTATAAGATTTTCCCTTTTTTTATTTCATGGTATCATAAATAAAGTTTTTATGTTGAGCGCAGTTATAAATCTTACATAGTTCGTCTTATACAAAAAACTTTACAATCTCAGCCTGACGGTTCTGTTATCATTTATAAAAAGCATCTAAAGTCAACTTTTGATTGAAGTTTTAAAACACCAAAGAAAAGAGTCCATAAAATGCCTATCGTAGCAAATGCGAAAGGAGTAAAACATATGCTGCTCATTAACTCTTGCGTGGCGCCACGGACAAAATAGGCAAGTTATGCAACTGAATGAAGTAGCATTAATTTTTTTTATCCATTACTAAGTTTTAGTAGAAAATACTCTATAAAATATAATTAACATAGTGGAGTCGAACATAAAAAAATTGACCTTCTTAGACTGAAGAAAACTTGCAAAGTGATCGATGTAAAGAAATAAGAACAGTTGTGATTGATATACCATGTCACTATGTAATATCCGTTTGAGTGCTGGAAAAATTGCTATTAAAAGTCATTATTCTCGGTAACGCAAATTTGTTAGTTTATTCTTCCACGTTTTCCTCCTATTTACGCAACTGTCGTACATTTTAAACTTTAATAATATAAACGATTTTTGTGTAGTAAGCAAGCGATGGTACGCACCGAACTCCCTCAAGTAAGCACTCATGTAATCGTCCAGATAATTTGCTGTCAGTTTTTAAAAAGAACTATTTTGTTACTAGTTACAAATATGAAACATTATAGGATGTTTGGTGCAGCATTTTCTTCAAAATGGACCCAACTTTTAAATAGAGTAGTTATTAAAAGCAAGAATCAACTCAGCTTACGAGATTAACAAGTTGTGTTGCTTTGAGGAAAAGTTATCAAAATATACGAGTCAAAAAATAAGTACTACGGTTTTCCTCTCTCTGCAAAGTCAACTTTCACGCCAAGATCTGAGCCGTCGAGCGATTAAACATTAGCCTCTGGATAGGAAGGTTGGGCAACCATTTCCTTCGCTGTTGACGTTAAACAAAACTAAATTTTGAAGCGAAGTAAAAAAAAAAAATGAAGAATCAGTCAAAAATAATTTACACGCGTTTTACATTGCTTTTTTAATGTTTTTTTTTTATGAAAACGCCTCAAAGTTTTTACGGAAAAAGTCTGTTGTTAGCTATACGTTGCAAAAAGCGACGTTGGAACATTTTTGTTTTTATAAGAACCAGTTAACTATGATGAGGCTCAATCGTTCGTTAACGTTTGGCTGCTGCTTCTGCCACAATTTGTTCTTCATTTGTTATTTCTGTGAGCAGTTTTAAATACTGAGAAATATCGAAACAAGGCATTGAAAAACAGTGTTAATCGTTTGGGTATCCTCTGCTTTCCAACCACATGGTTCCCAGTTTAATCCAGGCCGGCACTTTGCCGAGGTTCGAATATTTGTGTGACCTTCTTTTCTGCCTAGGCCAACGCAGCTTTTCATCTCCTGGGGTAGGTAAATGAGTACCAGCATCTGCTGGGAGCTAACTTGCGATGGATTAAGTGCCCGTCCAGGGGAGTCAAAGACTCTAAAACCGGAGATAAGCGCAACTAGGCTTTTAGCTTGTATCCTTATATCATCTGGGACAAAAGTAGATATACTAAAGAGATAGCAAATAAATAGCATAAGAAATTGCAGGAACATTGACTTTTTTAAAGTACAGTTAAAGACCTATCTTTTTAAGATAGCTTTTAATTCATAATTTTGTATTTTTATTACTATTATTAATTTAGTCTATTTATTGTAAATATATTTATGTATTTTGCTTGTATAAATTGTAAACCGCTTTAGAATATCTTAGTAGTTAAAGCGCTGTATTAAATGTAATAAATTATTATTATTAGAAGCATTTTCACTTTTTTCAGCCTCAGCCTGAAAGGCCTGTTAAATGATTCTTAATTATTGGCCAACCCCAACCTCCTAGTTATCATATAAAGCCGTTCCTTTATATAAAAAAAGCGCGCATACTCTTCCTCGTAACAATGAAACACTCACCGCGTCAACATTTTTATTTCAACTGCTTTTGTTTTCTTATTGTATTAATTATATTCTTACTGCAACTATAATACAAATTTAACTTTGGAAAATATCTACAGAGAATTCAATTTCAATTTCGGTATCAAAATCTTATCGTACTTACATCACTATTTGAATCAATAATAGACGAGCTTAATGTTTTGGAAAACGTATTTACAAATCACTTTAAACACGAGGTTCCGCTATAAAAGGGTTGAGCCCAAGGGTTTCACACGTTCAGTTGTCACTTAGCCGTCGTTGAGTGAACTTCTTCTTCTGAATTTAAGACTTTCAATAACAGAATGATTTTAAGCAGAAATAAGTTTCCTTCTCATAAAAAAAGTCTTTTATCTATTATAAATTATTTCTTAACAAACTTAATAACTAAAAAAAAATTTTTTTTTTGCTATTTCACCGAGGGAAGTCCGTTTCGACCGCCATTTTGTATAGTAGATTTGAAAATTTTAAGATGTGATGCGGGACGAGTTATCACTTTTATAGCGGAACCTCGTGTTTAAACACTGCGAGTGTACGAGCGACGCCATTACGTTGAACGGGAATTTATTTGTTTTGTGTGATGCACTGCGGATGACTGGATAAAGACGGGTCTACATCTTATCTTTAAGCTCATTTGCAACAAAAAGCTGAAACGAAACGCAGTACTGCGACGGCAAGATGTTGACCAGAGATATATAATAAATTCAATTTGAAAGTATAACTTTATGTTTCCAAGTGGAAATGCAAAACCCAAAATCCAGTCTGAACGTCTACCATGCAAGACAAGGAACCAGCCAGCAGCTCATCAATAGGCTGAACGTTAAATTAAAAAACTGCGGTGCGAATGAGAAAAACAAAAACAAGATCTACCATTGTGGAATATTAAACATATGCACGCCAACATATAAGAAAATAAATATTGGGTTCACTTTCCCTTTATGCAATCGGTTATAGGCAACTAGGTCAGCGTCGTAAGTTAGACTAAAGCTAACAAAGCTATTTGCACTGTGATTAGTCAAGAGGTCTCGTCATTATATGTTAGAAAGAAAGATAAAGCTAACCTTATTTCGGCCAATCACAAACCTTGTTAAATTCTGTCATCCTCTATACGAAGTAAAATTCGTAACTCCTAAGTATTTATGTCGTGAAAAAGAATTAAGAATATGTTGTGTATGACTAGATAAAAGCTCTTTAATAGTAGTTTTTCTCTTTCTCTGTATCTTTGAATCGGCTCTTTAGTCAATAACTTAGACTTGCTTTCGATACTGAATCAAAACCATGACACTACAGAAGTTTATCGAGAAAGAATGAAAACAATGTACGAGAATAAAAAGTTATCAAAGGCGAATCAAAGTGGATAATTTACACTTAACATGATTTTGTTTTACTGTTTCTTGTAGTTTAAAATGTCAAATATACGGACTTTAGTCTTGTTTTCATGGTATGCTACCTGTTTAACAGGGTTTTGTCGTTTGAAATACGCACTTTGAGCAAAAAATAAGTCCACTGACATCGCGCGGCTAAAATGACACGCGATACTTCTGTCATGTCAAGTTGTTAACCCGAAATAATATAGACCTCTTTCATAACCATTTAATTATTATTTTATCTGCACTCATACTAGCCTTGCTTAGGAAAAGATATTCTTTTGAATTTTCTTCTCGAACACGAGGCTAGTAAGGCTAATTAGAATGAAAACAAAAGAATATTTAAATGGTCGCCATTTATGAAAGATGTCTATTCAAGATGGCAACAAAGCAGGTTAGGAAGAAAGGAAGGAGATCTGTTGCTGGATTGCCCAATGGCATGGTACCATAATGGAATGATAAGCGAGTAAAATAGACTTATCCAAGCACTTTCTTGTTGCACGAGATAAACAACTTTACGTCACAGGAAGTAAATTAGAACCCAGTCCCCGGGAAACTTTTTATTTGATACTACATACTACATACTGTAGTTACATACACATATCAAACTACTAAAAAAACAAAAAAATGTCATATGCACTTCAAGTTAAAGATCTTTAAAAGGTATCGAAAACCTTTGGTTACCTTTTACAGATCTTTAACTTTATTCGCCTTTTATAATTTTTTATACATTTTAACTTTTTTTTCTATCAAAAAGAGAGAATAATTTTGCTATCAGACATTTATCACTTTTCATCAAAGCTCTTTCTAGGTGGAGCCACTGACTACGTCATTTCAGCCATCGCTACCAGTCTCTCGAGACAGCTGTTTGGTGCTTTGTAGCTACGTCAAGCAGAAAATATTTAACTTCGTATTGGGGATGTTGTAACTTTTTGTTTTCTGTAAAAGCAGTTTTTATTTCATAAGCACTTTAAGTTGTGCAACAAATTTCTTAAGTCTATCTCGAAAGAGGGTCAAGTAATTCTAATTCGTGCAAATCCGATGTTTTTTTACAATTACAGCGCTATTTTGTTATTTCTATAAGTTTGAAGTTAGCTTCTGTTTTACTAAATCGACCAAAATGTCTGAATATTTTTCGAGCATTTCTCTGGGGTCATTCGGTTCGGCTCCGCTCTCTGACACTCGCCTCTCAGTATTGCTTCTTGCCTCACCGTGTCTAATGGTGTCTAAAGTAGAAGTGGAAAAACTAAATACAGAACTTAGCGGACGCGATCCCTCCATGTGCGCAGAGTGTCGGGGTGATACTCCAACCCTCTCGCGCCGTAGACTCCGGCAAGCTTGGATCTCCTTTTCCATGTCTGCGAATGTGTCTGACAACATCGACAAAACCCTTTGTTTCTCTTCAGACTGAGCTTGTTCCAACGCCTGGAGCAAACAGAATAAGCCACTTAGATAAGCTGCATTACTTCAAATAATAAGGCAAAACCTGAAAGTTATTATTGACAAAGTTTGGTGGTAAAGAAGGTCACACAAATGTTCAAATCTAGGTAGAGCTGGGGATCGAACATGGGACCTTGTGGTTGGAAGGCAGAGATTTTATACCAACTGTGCCAACCACGCCGCCATTAGACAATGTTTGGTGGTAAAGAAGGTCATACAAATATTCAAATCTAGGTAGAGACGGAGATCTTAGCAACCGCGCCAACAATGCCGCCTTTAAATAACAAGGCACAATCAAACATAAGGTTGAGTAAGTTTTCTAAATTATCTTACTGAGCAAGAACATTAGCCACTACCAAACTTACGCAGGTAAATTTGTGTCACACTAAATAATGGATTGCAAAAAGTCACAACTAGCCAGTTTTTATCATTTAGTTGATATTGATGTAAAATTGAATGTATGTCTAACAATGATCTATATATATATGTGGTTATTTCAGATTTCGAACCCCACCCTGTATTATCATTCTATTTTGCTTCATTAAAACGGTTTGAGCCTATAGTGTTATTAGAATTGTTCAGTCAGTCAATAAAGTCTTCCTATATCGTTAGATAGCTACGTAATTTGTTCATATACCTAAGCATTTTGTTTAGATATCTTCGTATTACAATTAGATATCTATGTATATCGTTTACATATCTAACTATATAGTTTAGATATCAACCTATTTTGTTTAGATATCTACCTTTATCGTTTAGATATCTATCTACTTCGTTTAGATATCTACCCTTACCGTTTAGATATCTACCTAATTCACAATTTTCTTTGATTTGTTTTACCTTGTTGTGAATATTTGCAACACTTTTGAAAGCTTGAACCAGATTTTGCAGCGCCTCCTGTGCCTCCTCTGCTATCGGTTGGCGGGATGCTGCCGCTCCTAGAAAGTATTTGAAAAATGCATTGAAATATGTGGACATTTCTTCTACTGGACAAACAAAGCAATTCCATACCGTGGGATTATCAAGTATGATTTGCACGCAAGTGCTGGGGGTTAACGTGAAGCGTGGGCAAAAAAGCTCGCGCTGACAGCAAGCTGTTATCTATTAAATATACCATAGAAGTACTAAGCAGGTTTCTAGGAGCGACGGACAGAAGTTCCGTCCTTTATGGCTACATCAGCAAAATGTGCTGGAGTAGGCTTTAATGACAAGTGCATAGGTTTCTGTTTCAAGGCGCTAAGGCAGTTTTACCTATCAGACGGTCTAATAGGGGGTTTTACTTCAAGTAGAGGACAAAGATTTTTGAACCAATTAAAAGAAAAATAAAGCTTACCCCGATTTTAGTAAGGAAAACCACAAACGTTGTTTAATTTTATGTCCTCTACACGCAGTGATAACCCTAAAAGGGTTCCGACCAAACAATTGGAGACGGGTGATTCCAGAAATATTACATATGATGTTTATTAACGCAAAACGTGCATTCGTTTCCATCAGGAAACGAAGCGAACTAAAAACGAACATATATTTATAATGTGGATTTTTTTTGTAAATGTACAACAAAAAGAAAGAAAGTACGGAAAATAATTCATCATTTTCATTTTGAAAATTATTTGCCATTCAAGACATTTGAGTGGCTTCCAACATGATCCTAACATAAACACATCCTTTGAGCTTTTAATTGCAAAATAAGCACGTCGTGGTATTTTGATCGGAAATCATATTCGTGATTCGTGAGACGCACTAAATGGTTGTTCAATGTTTGATATCATGAATCTGAGATCTTTTAGATAATACAATAATATTGCTTGATAATGGCTGGTTAAGTAAGAGCAGATTTTTTATTATACATAATATTTATAATCCTTTGAAATTTATGAAAAGCCCTCCTCTAACTAACGCAGTAAAGTTACTAGAATGACATATTTAAATACAAACAATACCTTGACTGAGATACCCCGACGACTTCCTACTTAGTGAAGAGGAGCAGCTACTAGACAGGTCCATTTCAGACATAGAAAGTCTAATAGGGTGTGGCGGTGAATTCATCAGAACAGGACGTTGGTAACTTTCTCTTTCCTTGTCTAATGACGAACTTTCAACACTTATTGACTCTTTAGTCACACGTTGGGGGTTAAAATTCTTCTCTGAGGATTCATTAACTGAAGGTGCAACATTTTCTTTTGCCGGAGGACTCACGTTTATACTAACTTCAACAGGTTCAACTGCCTTCCCTGGGCTATCAGAGGAAAACGTGTTTGATGCCATATTAGAGATACAGGGAGCACTGGGCAGGAGATGAGAGTTTTCGCTTTGTACTGCACTTGGTATATCAGCAGTTGACACTACTCGAGTGACAGGTAAAGACGGATCAAGAATAGTAACTTCATGCAGTGTTTTAAGTTTTGGATTAATGTCACCCAGAGACCTTGACTTCATTTTTCTTTCTTCAGCAGAAAGTCGCCCTTTCTTATCTCGCAGCTTCACCTTCTTGGCAGCAGAAGATATAGTTTCTCCAGGTTTGATATCTACAGGAGCTGAGACCCTGCGTTCCTTTTTCTCTTTGGAACTAAAACCACTTAGTCCAAGAGATTTCCGCCACGATTTCTTCTCTGAATTAAAAGAGTTTGGCAAACTTTTTCTTTCGAATTTCTTTTCCGTTTTGCCTGTTTTAGGTGTTTCTTCGTCCTTGACGGTAAGGGGAGACTTTGAAATGTCCTTTTCTTTCCTTCTGCCAGGTTTAGGTGTATTATTACCACTTTTGGAAGTTGTAAAGAAAGCAATAATGTCTGAAGCTGATTTATTTGTCTTTTCTTTCAATAACTCACTAGTTTCGCTTTGTGAAATTAATTTACGTGGCTCACTCAAGTCTCTCTCTGGTATCAAATTATCATCTTCTTTCCCGATGTGATTAAATCCCAAGGTTGGTTTTCCTATCTGCAATTTAAAGCAGAAACATTTGTAGATTAAACAGATTTAACCCTTTCACTCCCAATCAGTTTTTAACACTCAACTTCTCCTTACACAACAAATACAAAATAAGACATTTGGTAGTGAGAAAATGAGAATTGATCAAACAAAGTAAACTACTAAAGATTAAAAGCGGAGTTCTCACAAACTTGTTCAAAGAAAAATATGTGATCAAGTTGGGAGGACTTAATAATTCAACTGGAACTGAAAGGGTTAATAACCGTACAGATGATTAAAAGTGAAATTCTCACAAACTTGTTCAATGAAAAGTATGAGCTCTAGTTGGGAGAACTTAATAACTCAACTCGGAATGAATGAAAAAGTTAATGGTGCAGCGTAGCTCGGGGCCACAGTTAGGGATTTATAAATGAATTTGTCCTCAATGATCGAAGGATCAGATTCACCGTGCTTTCTAGATAGCCAACTGGTTTGCCTCCTGCAAGTTGAGATTACTAATTGGAGAACGAAATTTTAATATGGCACGAAAAAAGCCCCGTTAGGGGAGTAACCATTAGGTATTTATATATCATTAATATTATATGTCACTTCTATATTTTATACATTTGCATGTATTAAAATTAGAAAAGTCATCTGAAATAAAAATACAAGAATTAAAGTACTTTAAAAGTATAATGACAAAAAAGTAAAACTTTAACTATTTTCATCAAATAAACCTAAGATAATGAGTTGATACAGAGTCAGGCCCGCTTCATCTCCACATTTCCCTTATTCCAATTCATGAGTGCACTGGACAAAAATTGTTAAACACAAGACGAACAACATAAGGTATTACAAAATAATTTAAATGGTACGCGCGTTCTGATTGGTTGAAAACCGTTTTACATTATAGTATGTAAACACGGTTTCCCTCTTCTTTCGTTAGTTATTTTATAAAAGAAATATAAAATGGTTTCCGTGTTTACATAACCTTCGCGTCGTGGTTTCCTACGCTTATCTCGCAAGGTTTTCAATAAGAGCCGGCAGCCGGCGAAATTTGCCGGTTATTTCACTTAAATCCTCCGCCTACTTTGACGGAAAAAATATCCATATGATAAAAATAATTCGAGAAACATTCTACGTGAACTCAACTTTATGATTTCCGAAGGTTTAAACATGAAACACAAAACAAACCTGCGTCTATCTTGAATTATTCTAGCAGCTGTTCTGTGTGATCGTTCGTGACAAATCGTGCGGTGGTTCTGAACAACCTTGCATTTTTTTAAGAGTTGATTCTTATAGCCGATTACTTTTACAGTTTTACCACCTACTCTAGCTTTTATTGAAAACCCTGATCTCGTGTCCTCCCAACCTCCCGCGTGTTTACATCAGGTTATGTAAACACGGAAACCATTTTACATTTCTTAATTAAAGGCACAAACCTCATTTTCTGTGGAGGATTTGTCAGGAACAAGGGCAGGATCATAAGAGCACATGCTCTTCAAATCCAAAGATTTCGGCCTATTGCAGGTAATTGGTGACGTTACAGGTGATGATGACGCTGAAAATGATTTTGTTGACGTCACTATGGATGCTAGTGATGATGTCACGGGTAATGTCGCCGCCGGCGGTGGTGATGAGGATGATAAAGTTGATGACGATGTCAATGATTCCGAAAGTGTTTTGGTGGTCGTCATAGTAGCAGCAGTGATTGATGATGATGATAAAAGAACGTTAACATTGGATGTTGATTTAGTGGATGTTACTGATGATGTCGAAAACTTTTTGGTTGTTTCTTCCTTTGCCTTCCATCCCAGCTGTAATGAAAAAATGTTTTCGTGTTTTTCCAATAAACTTTGAAAAGAAATTGACACCAAAACAAAATATATAAATTAATACATAATAAGGAAAATACTATAACTACTACTATTACTATTACTACTACAACGACTAATATATCTACTACTACTTCTACTACTACTGCCATTACTACTACTAAAACTACTACTACTACTACTAGTAGTATTATTACTACAACTATCAATATACATAAATTTATTCAAAAAAAGTGTTTGAAACATTTTAATCATAAGCTTTTCATAAATTACAAAGTAATATTAGGAATGCTTTTTCTATTTCATCCTTTAAGAGCATCATAAGGAAAACGAATTTATCTGA
>JAOTRI020085511.1:0-16387 GCA_028564885.2 Zoanthus sanctaehelenae
GTTTTTTGCATAACTCATCAAATCCGAGCAAAAATTATTTTCAGCATGCAGTTACTAAAAATGAGGTATCGACAGCATTGCCTTCTGAAAAATACTGCAACAGTGTTTTCAAATTTCAAATATTTTAAGGAATGTTTCTGAGTCAGGTGATCATGCAAAGCCTCTATTAGTGATAAAATACACAAGCTATTCTGACAAGGTTCGCATGCTCACCGAGCCAAGTATAATCCAAAACCGGATATGAAAACACCGAAGGCCTCATGTATAATGACACAAAAACCAGACTACAACTCAAACTGAAAAGGTGTCAACTTTTCCTCGTCTGTGATTGGTGTTTTGAAAAACTCGGCCAATGATTGGTCTGTTTATGCATTTTGATCTGCTTTATCTCATCTGCGGCTGATATGACAGGAACCTATTGTTACAGCAATGGTTATGGAAGTGCTTACTTCGATAGCAATTGTCCGAGCTAGGAAACCTAGCCTGCACAAAAGCTATAAAGATAACTTGAATGGCTAAAATTTCCGTATTGGGGCCAACTATACCCTCTGACACTAACTTTAGTATTGATATACGCTATGAAACTGTATGCATAAATAAGTAGCCCCAATACGGAAAATATGCCCTTGTATGTATGACTACTCAAGGCAACATAGGAAAACTGAGCTAGCATGTGGCCTCCAAAAGTTGAAGAATTTTAAAAAGAAAATTATTTTAAATTATTTTGGTGCCTTTGCTCGGCAATGAGTTATTAGCTCTGCGTAAAAGATATTATTTTAACAGTTAATATTTTGTAAGGCTTTAGAACAGTCTTAAGTTATTCAATTTTATTACCTCGCTTGGTGGCGGACCTTCAACTGTCATTGACACAAGATGTTCGCCGCGAAGAAGAACTAGTCCCAAAACCCTTTTCTCCTCTCTTTCCGGAGCCTTATTGCTCTTTGGTTTAATTCTTCTAAATTCATCTGTGTCTCCCAGTATAACGTTCATGTGCTTGTCAAAGGCTAAAAAAGTTCCAATAAAGCAGCGACTATCTTGCAATGTGCATCGCATTCGATAGTTAATATGCTGGAGCATCTTCGAGCTCTTTCCCACCGTCTACAAAAACAAACAAAATATCACAAAAATATTTAGGCAATATAATTCAACTATCATTCTAGCATAGTTTTACCATTTTGGCGGTTAAGATGTTCCCGAATAAAGAAGATTGAGCACTTAAACCCCTAGCCTATTTAAAAAGGACAATTATAAACTCCACAACGCCGTCAAACGTTTATTTGAATGAGTAAGCCCGCTGTCCGTTATTACTTGCGCCCGTGACGCAAGCAGCGGATTTGTCGACAAAATGGAAACGGAAGGTGAAGTTGCGATTGAAAAAAAACACAATTGTAACAACGACAAACAACTTGATTTAAAAAAATGTGCATCCGATTTTGCGCAGTATTGTCAAGTTGATGTTACAGAGGAGGTAATTGTTATTTGATTTCCTGGAAAGTTTATTAGAGAAGATTATAAGGGCAGTATGTCCTGAGTTCGATGTTGCTGTTTTCCATAAATTTAAGTGTATGAAATTCCCTCATAAAGTTTTAAGTTAGCTTATGATTTTCTGACTTATATCTTTGCTTTTTAGTCGAACATCATTGAAAATACAATAGAAGAAATGCTTGCACGTCTAGACGAGTTTTCACATCTCGCAGATACGGTGAGTAAACTCTATTGCTATCAGAAAGCCATTTTGTGCATGTTCACGAATATTCTTCCTTCCGCAAAAAAATATTTGATATTTTGTGGAAGACATGAATTTTTATATTTATGCCAAAATAGAATTTTAAATTTTAGTATTGCATACAACATTATTAATTATTGGGACGTTAATCACGTTTGGCGTGCGGTATACAAACAATGATCCCACATGCAAGAAGTTGGTAAAGTTACATAAATTGGACACGGATCGATGGTACGTGTAACGTCCTTATCGGGGGTAGCGACAATTCAAGGATCGCGTAGTGAGAGTTGTCATGCTGACACCCTGAATTAACAACACATGGTCACTACCAAGAAATTGGTTGGTGCAATTTTTGGATCAATCTTTCCCATGTAGAAAGATTGTTAATATTTTCAAAATAATTGTAATTTATAGTCAATCATTTTTATGAATTCAAACAATACAAAGCCAGTGGCCTGGCCAATTTGATTTTTTGGAGCATAGAATCTTTTTGAAAATTTTATGTTTGGTTAGTTTTTTGTGAAAAAATGTGCAAAAAAGTTCCATTTAAATGAGGCAGAAAATGAATGACACAAATGACTGGCAAAATTTTGATTAGTATACATGATTGGTTTTTTTTTAGAATATTAGTTGAAGCTGTATATTCTTATTTTTTTTACTGATTCTAGAATGAAAATATTCATGAATACAAATTATATTGATCATAGTTTTGGGATTGTATTGATGACATGGTCATTTTCCTTTTAAAACAACTGTGGTATCGAACAGCTTCAAAGGTAATTAATGGATCTGTATTTGCTTTGCTGTATGGGATTGGAGTGCAATATTTTATTCTTTGCAAAATCTGAGCTTTCACATTATATACACAAAATACAGTATTCTTGTTATAAAGTATAATTTATGCTTATAAAAAGGATGTAATTAATCATTTTGAAAGTAGTTTTTGAAATGTTGAAAACAAGGTTGAATAAGTCAAGCTTAGTGGGAAGTTCATTTTTTAGAATTACTAATATATGGTTCTTTTATTGGTTGGTGCTACGTGCCTCATTGACTATTTATCATCTCATATCCTACACTTGCTCATGGAATAATTATTAATTATTAAATTTTCAACCTCCAATATTGCATTTCTAGCATTTTGATTGGTTCACTCAATATCGGTTATCAGATCATATACCGAATGACCATATATGGAAACTAATAAAAAAATCTTGTTTATCAACTTATTAAAAGTTTTTTGCTATTTTCAAGTATTGAAGGGTTCGTAAAACTCAAAAAATTTAATAAAACGATTATTCCATTGTTGGATATGAGATGATTATGTAGCCAACTGAATGCTACGCTCCTCGTTGGCTATTTACCATCTCATATCCAATGCGCGCTCTTGGAATATTTGTTAAATATCTGTTATACCATTGAAGAACTACTACCTGCCTGTCTTGTATGTTACGATTGTTGAATTGGGGGCAAACAACTTTTGATATTCGCTAGTTTTCTGTAAATTTTATACATGGAAAGTAAAAATTATACCAGTGGTTAGTTTCAGATTAAGAATACTCCACCACTGTTCTCAAATATAATTCTGCCTATTTGTTTTTGAAAAGGAACAAATTGATTTAATGTGCTTAATAAATCTTTAGGTTAATCGTTACGAAGAGTTGCAGGTTTATTAATCTTGCGCAGGCAGAAAAAGTCTCGATTTTGTGGTTGATCCAAATCGACGCCATTTTGGATTTCTCCGAGGGGGTCTGAGTTCCACTCCCTGAGCAGGCAGAAAAAATCTCGATTTTTTGGTTGATCCAAATTGACGCCATCTTGGATTTCTCCGAGAGGGTCTGGGTGTGGGTTGTTTCAGCCAATATGGCATGTAGACTTCCCATGAAATTACACAACAGTTTATTATTTGACTTCTTGTTTGTGTTAACTGTTGCTACACAGGGCTAAGTTCTATCCCTCTACCACATCATCATCATCATCATCATCAATCCAGTTTTGATCCGGTTTTATCCCCGTAAACGAGGGTGGCTGGATTTACCTAGCAGGATACCTGGATTTGACAGGCACGCATCTGTCTGCAACGCCCTTCGGATGAAGACACATTAAAAAACATAAGAAAGTAACTTCTATTTTGTTCTTTTGGTTGAGATATTAAAAGCATCTGTGCAAAGTCGTCTTCGTAGCTGGTCCAATAATTTTGCCCGGTGCCTGGCCCTTAATGAAACTCCTGTCACTTTTTAAAGTCATCGGCACAAAATGCTTAATTTGTTAAGACTATAGATTAAATTAAAAGAGTGCATGAGGGTTGGAGTGGGTTGGATTTGAAAGAAAGGAAAAAGTGGATGTATTTATTATATATAGGAGACTGAAAAATACAATTGAATGAAGGAATAGCTGCAGCCAGTCCCTGGCAAAATAAAGTATGTTGTTCCAAGTGTTCATGTGAAGTATTGATAGCTGTTTTTGCCTATCACAATGTCATCACAATGCTTGTTAAAACTATTGCTGCAGCAAAGGTATTGCATTATGTGTCTATAACTACATGTACAGTACTAGTATTGTGATAGTTAATTGCAATTATAGTATTACTGATGAGCACTGTACACTGTAAATACTTCAGCAGTAATATAAAATACTGAATTTGACATGTACTAACCATTCTATTAATAAAAGCAATTAATTAAAGTAACACAACTAAAATTTGACATTTGCTTCTTCTCATTTGATGCCATAAACTGTAGGTATTGCAACGTCATCTGGTCTTGGAGCAACCCTGTTGTTGACTCACCTTTTGAAAAGTGGTGATCATATCGTGTGTGGAGATGACGTTTATGGAGGTAAATTATTAGGTTAATAATAATATTAATGATAATAATTATAATAATAATTATAGTAATAATAATAATAATGAAGCATTTATATAGGGTTTATCCTTAGAACTCTAAGTGCTTTACAAGTGTATATACAGGTTTTTAGCAGTTTGAGGGTCTTAGAAAGTCCGCTGAGCGGCTCACAAGTTATGGTGCAAATTAGCAGTCAATAAGAAGTGCCCTCAGTTGAAGAAACAGACCACAACACCGGGATCACCACCCTGTTCTTTCCGAGAATTGTATGGGTTTCTTTTAAGTCCCTATACTAGACAGAGAGATTGAGATACTGGGCCTAATTTTGGTTTAATATTATGATTGTTATAAATGTTATTTATTTCAATGGCATTTAAATGAAATAAAGTTTATTTGGTTTTAATTAATACAATTGATATATAGAAATTTCAGAGGAATTAATATTTAGTTTTCTCATGAATAACAAATTTTTCAGAGCTTTCAAAGGTTTGAAAACTGCAAAAAGAATTCTTATGGAAATAACTTATCAGTCTTTTTTTACCACCAGGAACCAACAGATATTTCCAGAAAATTGCAACCCAATTTCAGTTGGAAATCACTTTGATTGACCTTACAAATATGGAGAATTTAAAAAAAGCTATCAAACAAAACACAAAGGTTTGAAGTCAATATAAAAATTATTTTTAATAAAGAGTTAAAAAAATAACATTTCAATATTGAACAATTAATATTGTTTCACATACACTTTAAGGGCAACTCTACTCTTGAACAGATACTACTTGTAAGGTCTTGTAAATGGTTAAATACAAAATGTTTATTCTGTTTTACTGCATTGTTGATATTTAAATGATGCATACAATAATAAAAATAAAGTCTTAACCTAATTAAATATTCCATTGCCTAAAAAATTAGTTTATATTAATTTCTGATCAAATTATATTTAAACATACAGTAATACACAATTTTGTACTGAAAATTATTCACCAATATTAAATAGTAAGTTTATGTTCAAGAATTCATTTTTCATTCTTGTTGCAGATGGTATGGCTTGAGACTCCCACAAATCCAACATTGAAGCTAGCAGATATCAGGGCAGCTTCTGAGATCGTTCACCAGCATGAGGTAAATATTTGTTTATATCAATTAAATTGTACAATTATTGCATTGGACAAGCAAGTAGTGGGCTTTTTCTGATCTTGGGAATTTTGTGAGGAATCCCTGTGGGTAAAACAGGGACCGCAGAGCAGGGGGGGCCCCCCAGTAATTTTTCCGCCATTTTGAATTTTACATAATAAGTGAGCAAAGTCTAAATTTCACTTGACTTGTAAATTTCACTTTATCAAAAAGTTAATATGTTCCAGATGTCCCTCAAAATACTGGAAACCTTGATTTCTGAGATTAAAAATTTCAAATTTTCCCAGACCCCCTTAAAAAAATTCTGCCAGCCCCCTCAAATATTACTATGCTCCACAGTCCCTGTAAAAGCAGTCATATGCCAGCCACTTGTGAAAACTCTTTGGCTAATGAAATGGCTGGCAAAATGCCTCGTTTTGGTGCATAGACATTAGGGATATGGAAACTAGAGGAATACTTTCTTGCAGTAGTGAGGAATCCCTGAGGGTTAAAAGCAGCCATATGCCAGCCAGTTGTGAAAAATCTTTGGCTAATCAACTGGCTGGCAAATGCCTCTTTGTGGTGTACAGACACTAGGGATATGAAAACTAGAAGAATACTTTCTTGCAATTGGGTATCCCTGTGTTCCATATTATGTCTTGGCCGAAACCATGAGGTAAGTGCAATCAAATGCACTTTTAATACAAATCTTTGATTACTACTATCATTAGTTATAAAATGATTTATGTTTAAAATGGTTAAAGGAGAATTGAAGCTTAAATTTTATCATTTAAACGTTTAGGCATAGGAGAACAATAAATTATGAAGTTTGTTCAAGCTGTCAACCGAGCAGTTAAAAAAAAATTGAAGTTTTATAACAAATCAACAAGATTTGATTGGTGGCTCAATATGTGGTCTCAGCAGTCGTTTATGACATAGGTTACAGGGAAAAAGTTGAAAAAAGGGGGAAGTTGTGAAGACTATGCGGCTTTTGGCTGCTTAAAGGAAGAACAACTTACAGCAAGATATTGATTGTCCAAAATATTAACAAGATTTTGAAGCACACTGCCATATTTAAGCTCCGAATATCGTAACTTACATGTATCTTAATAATTAATGCTGCTGACAATCTCAATTGCAACCAGGGTATCAGACTTTTTCTACTGTAGATACTTTTTTGAGTTTCTCCATTTAGTTTCTCAATGTTATTTGACTTAATTTTAAAAGTAATCTTACTATAATTTATACCAGTGCATTTAAATAAATGTACAGTAGATTAATCTTTGCGTTCAGTTCTCATTTAGTGATAAAAACTTTATTTTATGGATTTTATTAATTTTTAATACCCTAGCTAGTACCAGTGACCAAGTTCACTAATCCCTTAGTTCACAAGTTTATTTTTATGTTATATCAATAGTACCAGTCATCTAAGCTTGCATGTTTTACTTTGTGATATTTCGCCGGACCGGAACTAGATAGTTTACAACTAATGTGACAAGTAGAAAATAATGTTACACAGTAGTCATTGTCAATTCTAAAAGTTGTTTTAGCCACACCCATCCTAAAATGGAATATCGATTATTCTAGTATTTCGCTGCATCAATTAATAGTAATAGACGTGGGCTGAGTCATTTCTTGTACGTGTGTTGAGTTAGGTGCTCATAGCTTGACGTACGTGTAGGGGAGCACCCTTCGTCCACAAGTAATACGTTAGTAAAAGTATTTTCTGTATTAGGACATGAAGTAAATGACTTGGTTTCCTGTAGGTTACAAATAAATAGTGTAGGAAATTTGCTTAACTTTCAATGGTCAGAGACAGAGTGTTAAACAAGTACAAGAGAAAGTTGTAGTCTGCTAAGAACTAGTGTTATCAAGTTCACACAGTTACATTCACCCTTCTTTTTATATTTATTTATTCTGATTAAAGTTTGTTGTGGGATTTAAACTTTGTCCCGAGTTTTGTTTCCTAACTTGTAACTGAACCTGACTTGGCCACATACCAATTAAATGATGAATGCTAGACATGCCAACCTAGATTGGTGCCTTAATTTTACCAAATTCATATGTGGATTGTAAAATTTGAGTTAAGGTTTATTGATATATTTACCAAGTTGTTCAAATGTAATCTAGAAGGTGCTTGTGGATTCTTGTAACATTTAAGTGACAAGTTAACTTCTAATATGTGTCGTACATTTGGTCGAAATAGAGAGGTGTCCATGAAACAGTGACTATAAATATTTTCATTATTGAATAAAATTTTAACCTGTTTGGAAAAAGCATTAACCAACAACTAAAAGGGCTGGAGAGGACATAGGACACGCAAAACACACTTTTCCTGACATTGCTGTTGAAAGGATCGATTGGAAGCGTTTGTGCATTGTGGCAAGAAAAAAATGTTTGTTGGTGCATGCTCTGAAATAACTCTATTTTAGGAATTAGAAACCCAATCCTGCGCAGCTGATGTCAATGCAAGATGAATGTACTATTCTAAAACTTAAATCAGAACGTTATTTCTATTTTCTTAAAGTTACTAACTTTTAAAGGGTTTGAGATACAAATCCAAGTAAAAGATTATTCATTCGGAAAATTTTGTTTGGTGGTTACTGGTTCGTACAGTAGCATATACTCATCATCATCATCAGTCCAGTTTTAATTTGATCCTGTTTCATTCCTGACGAGGGTGGCTGGATTTACCCCACTCTGCCAGCAATCTCTCCCATTTCCACTCTCCATCTCACTTAATTCACTGCATCTCCATCTTCAAACCAACACTCCTTCTCTCTCTACTGTAATTCTACAATGTTGTAATAGTTTTGAATGGTACTTTTTATCTTATTTGACAGGGTATTATTTTGGTTGCAGACAACACATTTGCATCATCTTATTTTCAGGTAAAATTTAAAAAACAAACCCTTTGGCTTTATAGTAATGAATTATTGAATTATGTAGAACTGTTTAAATACATTTTTCAAACCTTCGCAGTAATTATTTTAATTGTCTCAGTTTCTATGAGGATAATGGTTTGCCTTTTTAATCTTGAGTATATGTAACTAAAAAGATCAATTATATTGAATATTTGGTACCGACACAATTCATGACTTGTTGCCTGGCTAAACAGATTATAATCTTGGTGTTACAGTACTTATATCTAGCAAATTATAGATATCTGAACAAACCAACTATAATGCTGCTTAAAAAAAATTTCAAAACAGTTACTGTTCGTCAACAGGATTCCCAAGTTGTGTGCAATTTTACAAGTTGTTTTGGCTCCATAATTCTGCATTGTACACTGTACATCCATGTTCTCAGCCTACTTGCCATTGTAAAATTTATATGAATATATATAATTATATTATAATATTCTGTGGAAAGTTGAAGGTTTTAACAATAAAAATTTATGAAGGGATTTGACGTTTCGACGTCCTGCTGGATGTCATTTTCAAAATGAATGTTAGTACTATAAAACGAGTTCGAATAATAATTGCAAAAAAATATCTTGAGAGAATTCATACAGAATTTAAATGAATTGTTAGTCAATCCATTGTTCTCTAAACAAAGATCTTGGCACGTACAGAGTCTGATTGTTTATTAAGCAATGGCTTGATCTTACGTATATACAAAATCTCATGCACTAAGCAATCGAATTTCGTATGACACTTCTTCAATAATTTATATCAAAACAATCAACAAAATCAACAGAATTGTCATTGTGAAAGTTGAAGGGACTAATTAGACAGTAGGATGTACTATGTATACATTAGTATTGTGTAACTGTGCATGTTATTTGACTATGTAGTACTCCATTTGTGCTAGATATTCGACTCAAATGAGTTTATACACCAGGGGTTGAATTTTTCTAGCCTCATGGCACAACAGATGTAATCTCTCCTCTTGCACTGACAGTAGATTCAGATTGTTTTTTCATCGTTCCACAGCAGTACAGGTGACAGAATTCAAAAGACATTCTATAGAAACTTCACAGAGTCATAAATACAACTAGAAGATAATAATCACATCTTCAGGAATTCAACATAAAGTTATGGCCTGTCTTCTCTTGGGGACTACATGCGAAGCTCAAAAATGAATTATGACTAACAAGAAACCCATATTGAAAGCTAGCACAGTAAATCTTCTGGCCACGGCTGTGATGGTTCAAATGATTATACGATGTGTGTGCACAATGATTAGAAAAAAGATTGTGTTAGTACTTTTTTAAAAAAAATAATGGAGATTATTCAATGCTCCAAGCTGTGACCATTTTCATCGCAATGGCGATTAGGCCACAAAAAAAATTAAAATTGGTTAGCGTCTGCGCCCGCACACAAAAAAATGGCCTGTTCAGGAATTCTTTTTTGTTTCTTATTTGCTTTTATCGATCATAAAACAGCAGAAAATCACGACAAATCTATATAAAGCGTGCGAAAATTGAACTATGAATCATATTTTGAATTAGATAAAAGAAGTTTCAAGAAAAGTCTATACTGCGCAAGTAAATCCAGTTTTGGACCTAAAACCAAGGCCTTGAAATAGCATAAATTAAAAAAAAAAAAGTGCCCGCCTGCCAGTTTGCCCACTTTTTGGCAAAAGCTAAGAACGCTAACCAACTTTTTTTATGTGGCCTTTTATGTAGATTAAATAATGGGGAACCAAATTTGTCAGAACAGTCGCCAGTTTTCCGACCTCCATTTTTGCTGTTTTGTTTGTTTTTAGTTGAATTCCAGACTTAAGACTGGTCACAAGATCAAAATTCGAAAACCATTCTTTCTAAAAACATTAAGGCAACCGAATTGATATCCTTGCAACTTTATTAAAGAGTACAGTCGCCAAAAGGCAACTTACAAAATAGCTAAACTTGGAGCACTGTTATGTTGTATACTAATTCATATTCACCTTGTCTCTTCAGAGACCATTGGCACTTGGAGCAGATGTTGTCATGCACTCTGTGACAAAATACATGAATGGTAAACTTGAACTGTTTTAAAATATTAATTTTATTAAATTAAAATTGAAGTTTTGTTACTGTTTATTGTTTGTACGTGTATAGAAGAATTTGCTTATTGTTTTTACGGCAGGCCACAGTGATGTCTGCATGGGAGTTATTGCGACAAATGATGATGAACTGTGCAAGAAAATGAGGTTTCTTCAAAATGGTAAATACTTTACCTAGTACTTTCTCTTTGTTGTAAAATAGTTTATTATTCGTCGTGGATGTTAGTTAATAGATTAACTGTTTATTCTTTTGTCTCGCGATAAGTCACTAAATATTGTTCGCGACGTTTCGACTGCTTACTGCTAGTCTTCTTCTTCATATGTTTTTTTTTAAATCATTGTGATTATGTAGCTATTAAGATAGGAACCAATCACAAGCATTGGGCAGTCCAAACTTTTGATGAAAGATAAAATTTAAGTTTACGTTTATTCTAAATCAGTGATTTTAACTCCTTGCATGAAATCATGATTTTGTGTAAAAAAGGTTCCAAAATTTATTTCAAATTCTTCATAGTAAACGTTTTTTATTATTTTAATTCAGTTTGTGCCGAAAAGTTAATTTAACGTTTGACATTTAACTTGTAACTTTAACTTTGTGACAATAATAATATTAAATTGACGTGAATATATTGCCGCTTACTAACCTCCGTTTGAAATGTGGTCGAATCTGGCAGCTATTGGCCCAGTTCCCAGTCCATTTGATTGTTTCCTTGCTAACCGCGGTTTGAAGACGTTGCATGTTCGCATGAGACAGCATCAGAGCAACGCATTGGCAGTCGCAAACTTTCTGGAGAACAATCCTCGAGTGGAGAAAGTTTTGTATCCAGGTGAATTGTTTGTTACCGTATTTAGTTAGTAGAGTTGATTGGTCAGGAAACTTGATGAATTCCTTCCTTCTCTATTGAACTAGGACGATTACCGTGCTCAAACGAAGACTTGTAAATGAGCAAACGGCCAATTTAGATTATAATGAAATAAACGGAATGCTGGGTCGGTGTTTCATTCTCGTATCCAGAGCCCAAGCGACCTTACTTTGGCTGTAGGCCGCGTGGTATCTGGGTGTGAGGATGCTGACATTTCGGACTGGATTCATTTACTCCGACGAAGGACTCCAGTCTGAAACAACAGCATCAAATTATTTCACTATTGTGTAAAATTATCCTTTTCTGTGAACTGTAATGAAACATACACCTAGAGTAAAAGATCCTAATCGTGATCGTTTGTGAAACAGCATAAAAATGGGTGAAGAATTTTGTAATCTTCATTGTAGTTTGCCAAGTTTCTTAGTAATTCCTCTAGATACTTCAATCCAGTTTTCCGATCCGACTCTCCAAAGTAATTTTCCTGCAGATTTTGTTTATTGTTACTGTACGACTTGCATATAAAGTATAAATAAATCTGGTTTCTGTTTTCTCACGATTAAAACAAGTCAGATTGAATTTTTTTAGAAAAAATTGATTGGCTTCATTGCTTTAAGACAATATTCACCTTGCTGTGTATTTTCAGAATGATCTCATCACTTTCTGAATCTTACTTATTTACCAGCCCCGCAGAACGTGTGTGTGTGTGTGTGTGTGGGGGGGGGGGATGCAGATGGTTCGTGGGGTATGTATGCACCCCCTTCCTTCTACCCCATTATAATGGAGAAAGAGCATCAAAGCATCTTAAGAAGCATTTTTATTTATCTGTAAGATAATCTCGATAATATAAATGAAATAAAATAGCATCTAGTTTGTTAGTCTAGCAAAAATACCCTCAGTCCAAAGTTATTTTACACAGATCTTTATAGGTTTTAAATGGTGTCCCAAAAACATGAAAGTGACAAAATAACCTTATAGAGCCACATAGAATACTCTGTTCTCAACTGGAATCACTGTTCATTTAGTCAGTGTATTATACTGAATTCTTTTACTAGCCTTACGAATTGTTTCAACCAGTGCTTATGACTAGTTTCTATAGTGGTAAGCGGATGAGAGACTTTTAGAACTTTACCTTCCTGAATAGAACACTGATCTTGAAAACCATCGTACATGAGCTCCTAGAGTGCTGAAAGCATTGTGGTTGGCTAGGGTGCAAAAATCTTACAATTGTCACACCTTCGTCATACATGCCGACACCAAAATGAAGCTCATCCTCGTTTTAAGAACCTGTGAAGTTTTTTTCTTTGTATTGTCACAATTATGTTCGTTCTATCTATTGTTTTGACTTCAATGTTTCTTTGTTCTTTGTCACTCGTGAACTTCACAGGTTCTTACTCCGAGGTAAACCCCAGAATGTCCTATTTAGAGTTACCGAATGATTAAAATACCTATTATAGTACGTTCGTTTTCTTTTGCCCGTTGTCTCTCTGAATTAACTTTAATTCAATAGGCCTTAAGTCACATCCTCAACACGAACTGGCAAAGAAACAGATGAAAGGATTCAGTGGTATGGTCACAGCGTACATTAAAGGCAACATCGAGAATTCAAGAACCTTCCTGCAGTCTCTCAAGGTTAGCATTCGGCCTCTCTCTCTTATTGATCATGATGCATAACCGCATATTTAGATACGCGATATTAGTACTTAATCATGCTTTCTTCAGATAAAATTAGGGAGTGCGTTAACATATATGGTGACTTTCTTTTCATCTGTAGAACCATTGACTTTGATATTTCTGTTTATTAATGGGCGGACGTGGCTGGCACAGATGGTAAGATCTCTGCTTTTCAACCACAAAATCCCCAGTTCGATCCGGCCTTTGCCAAGATTTGAATATTTGGGTGGCCATTTTTCCGCTTTAGCCAACTCAGCTTTCCATCCTCCCGGGGTAGGTAAATGAGTACCAGCTTCTGCTGGGAGCTAACCTGCGATGGATTAGTGTCCCGTCAAGGGGGAGTTAAGTCTCTCATCCGCTTAACACTTCAGAAACCGGAGATAAGTGCCGGCTCCATAGGCCACTGGGCTTGAAAGGATTTAGCTATTAATGTAAATTATTTTTGTGTTTCAAAACAGGTTTTCACACTAGCAGAAAGTCTTGGAGGGTTTGAGAGCTTGGTTGAATTACCGTGAGTTTGTTTTGTTAGTTTTGGAAATAGCGCATTGACGGTTGAATTTAACGTTTACATTCCGACAGCAGCACCTCAGGTTTTATATATTTTTTGTTTCTTTGCCAATGCATTGACTATAATATCATTGTGAATGATGTAGTATTTCATAAGTTTTAAATATTTGAATCTTTTAGCGCTTATTCAGACGCTGCTCATCATGGGTGGAACATTTTCCCACGCAAAACTAATTTTTAAAAGTGCAAAGACTAATTGCGATATGGCATTTTTCAATTTTGATGTTTTCAGAAATAAAGGTTAACGATCTTTTTAGTGAAGTAAACGTATGTAATTAAAACGACCATAAGCGGAGAAAACTAACTAACGGTAAACTAGTGTGAGCTACATCGATGTTTCTAGAGAAGCAATTTAGTGATAAATGTGTAGATTTTACTCTCTATAAAAGAGAATATTCTCTCTTATCACTTAAATGACCATAATAAGTCAGGCAGTATCACAGTAAAATGTTTATATTTAGTTTTTTCTTGAACTTTGATAACAGCCCTAAAATGTCTATTTTGTTTGTCAATGTCAGGGCCATAATGACACATGCCTCTGTTCCTGAGAATGAAAGAAAGATCCTTGGAATATCTGACACTCTGGTACGTTTTATTATTTGTCCTGATGTCGCACATTAAAACTTTCCCGAATTACTTCACGGCAGAGTTTTTTTTTTGCGCAAATGCCGATTTCGTTTCACGGGAGTGCATGTAGAGCTTTAAAAATATGGGAAATCCGTGTGTTGTAGCTCTACATGTAACTAAGAGAATGTACGACACCACAATGCGAAATCGGGAAGGCGAAGGACTTTCATTCCCAAGCGATAGGAAGCAAATTAGTTAGCTATTTACAAAGCATGGTGGATATGACTTAGGGATCACCCAAGACAAATCCAGACAGTGGTCAGAGTGAGTTTTGAACCCCAACTGATAGGAAGCAAATCAGTTGGCTATTTACAAAACATGGTGGATATGACTTAGAAATCATCCAACACAAATTTAGACATTGGTCGGAGTGAGTTTTGAACCCTAATTGACATGAAGCAAAAACTGAGTTGGCTATCTACAAATCATTGTGGATGTGATATCCGAACTGCGAAATGTTTTTGTATGGATAAAAAGTATCAAAGAGTCGTTGTTCATAGCCAATCCTACCGCATGGATCATTTATCTATTTATATCATGTAAAAGTTGAGTTCAAATTTAATAAACATACATAAATAATAAATGGACACACACAAAACATAAACTGAGCTTTAGAACGAATAAATATATACAGTCTATTTACAAGAACATATCATTATTCAAATGTTTATAAACATGAACTCAACATGAAATGGCAGTAAAAGAAACTATCATTTAATTGCCACGTCAGGCGATTTATTTTGTGTCATCGTAGACCAAAGGACGCGATTTAATAGATAATTCAGAGAAACCGTCTCTGAATTAGGAGAACTATGAAAAACCAAATAGTTATTCACTTGTATTTCATGAAGGCGATCCTTCCCACGTGTTGATAAGCTGTATCGGTAGTAACCATATCGCGGATCTAAAAGAATGAAGTATAAAAAACTTCGTTTTAAACATGCAATACTTTTCTTCAACTAATTTTAGCTTTTTTTAACGTCCAGTTAGAATGAACACAACTCTTTTGGCATGACATCGGGCATATGAACTATTCATAAATGAGGAACAGCATGGTTTTATTTAGGCAAAACTTTCAGGCGTGGTCCGGAGCCGATAAAGATGTATTACACTTGCTAGTGAGATCAAAAAGATTTTCTGTAGCTAAAAATACAGGAACATTTATTCTTTACATACATAATACTAGCAAAGTAATGTCCAGAATATTTACATATCTGGTTTCGGAAAAAGAAAACAAGAGTTTATTCTTTGCACATTAATTAAAATGGTTCAACTGATTTGTATCCTAACATTCCAAATTTGGTTTTGACGAGTTTCTTACAGGCAGGTTCTGTTACAATCTCACCCACGTTTTTAATTTTGAAAAAGTAAGAAAGTTATTATTAATAGTGAATTTTATCACATACCCTGTTATTGTGCTGCGCATGCTCAAAGGAGACATTCATGAGAAAACATCGAATGGGAACCCCAGATGCCTTGGCACAGTCTATGTAACTATAATTGGAAAATCAAAATATAACGTGTCAGATATAAAGCTTGAAACACTAAGGGATTTTTATCGATGGAGCACAAATAAGTCTTTAGAACGTTGCTATTTCATTCTCAAAATACACCTTTAAACAAATTTTAAAGTTGTCTGAGAGGAAATCTAAAAGTTATTGGATTTGAACTGAGAGGCAGAGAGAACTTCTAAAACAGAAAGGTTTGTAATTCGCGAAGTTTCCAAATATTCTAATTTGTTGAAATAATCGGCAATAAACATGTCTGTTATATGGAGCAAACACGACAGACTCACCGTTTCCTTGACTCTTTATCTGGGCTGGTATTATCAATAACTACACTGCTGCTTCGTAAGAGAGCTGTTATATGGAGCAAACAGTTAACACGACAGACTCACCGTTTCCTTGACTCTTCATCTGGGCTTGTATTATCAATAACTACACTGCTGCTTCGTAAGAGAGCTGTTATATGGAGCAAACACGACAGACTCA
>JAOTRI020085592.1:0-16384 GCA_028564885.2 Zoanthus sanctaehelenae
CGCTGAGAATTGATATTTTACCCACTGCGCATGAGCGAATTGGCTTTCGTGCGAACTTTTTCCGCTTTTCGCTCAAAAAGTTGTAAGTGGAAATCCGCCTTAAGAATTATTTTAGTTGTACCACAGGCATCCCTAGCGATATCCAAGCTCTCATGCTAATAGTGTTGATTACTCGGGCCATATGCATAGTCAATGTTTAACGTTTTTGCCAATATATCTATCTTTCCATCCATCTATTTATTCTTTCATCCATTTTTCTATCCATTTATCTATGGACCCATCCATCCATCCATCCATCTATCCTCTCTTCCATCCATCCATTGATGCTTACATCCATCCTCCCATCTATCCATCCACACAACAAATATTAAATAACTTTTATCTCTCCAGCTCAACTGTGTTCAAATCAAAATTTTAGTTTCTTCCTAGTAAAACTTAGATCTATTTTCTGATTAGCGGTCAGGCGCTCTACCAACTGATTGTCAGAGACTCTCATTCATGTGCATTTTCTCTGTTTGTAACATATAACCAAGTTGTAAAATCTCCCATAATCGAAGATCACATGGAGCGATATAAAACTATTGGATACAGAGTGCAAAACATCCATCGGGAATAGATATGAATATCTATGACTAGGCTTCCTATGTGAGTCTCTGTAGCTTTGTGGGTAGGGCGTCTGATCGGTGATTCTCGTTAGTGATTTTCTGGGCACTTAACTTGGTGCATGAAAACTTTTTTTTCTTACGTGAACTTCGATTGGTTTTCGAATCTATAATGGAGCGATATTTATTATTTTCGATGCAGATTGCAAGAAAAACAACGGTGGTTGTGAACACATATGTCAAAGTTACATTGTAGCTAGCGGTAGCCGGTTAGTGGTACAATGCATGTGCAGATCAGGTTTTACACTGCAACCAGACAGGGTCCACTGTTCAGGTAAATATCATGTAATAAATATGTCACGTAATTTTGTGGCTTATAATTAACAATTATTCCACAAGCGCGCGTAGCGCCGAGTTGGCTATAATCATCTCATATCCAACTAGGGCGAGTGGAATAATTGTTTAACTAAAAATGCCTCCAAGACAAAATTTCACGACTTGACTTTGTTACATGTTACGAAGTACAGATAATTTCTGGTTTCACTCATTTCCGGACATGACACACGTTAAACCTGCGCGCGTTGTTTTGAATGAATGATAAAACCATACCAAGTCAAGGGGCGTTTACAAAACCTGGACCGGATCGGATCGGATTGTGAACCTGTCTACCGGATTGCGTCCGATAGACAAAACCAGGACCGGATCCGGAAAAAATGGGATCGCCATCAATTTCCAGCCAAAATAGTCACGTGATACCTCAATCAAAGATAGCGGAGAAAGACGTATGTTGATGCTCGCTGTGTTTTAAAGTTCCGTTTTTGGTCGGTTTTTATATTCAGGTTTAAGTTTTCGATCGGAGGTAACGACACCTGCTAAGCAAGTGCCGATTGTAGTTGAAATGAATATCCTTAGACATTCTCAAGCTCACAATACGAAATGTATAATTGTTTTATTTTTAGTGGACATGACCTTGATGGGAAAGTGGTGTTGCGTTACATGCAAGTGGCGTATTGTGACACTGTTACAAGAAGCAGTGTTACATTACAGTGTCGACCGTCGATTTTGAGCTCTCTATAAAACAGTGTATGAAGTCCGTAATAGCGTTCTATCTTTAACAATTGCTCTTAAAAAGGCTTTTTGGTAACTATTTACAATGATGGGTCAGTTATTTACAATAATATTTAAATAAATTTCAAAAATCTATGTACAGTGTGCAAGGCTATAAATGTGTTTCTTATATGGCATAATTATGTATAGTTTTCAAAATAATAAACTATGTGAACTTATCTCGTCTGTTTTCTGTAATTCTTTATGCCTGTTTAGGCGAAACAATTATACCTTTAGTGCTGTGAACTTGGGGCGCCTGTGGAATATCTTATACAAAAAAAAAACCATTACAGCTTTGCTTCTCTGAGTTGCGAAAAAAGGCAGTTGTATTTTTATGCTGAAACTTGATTATGAGATGTTACGTGACTAATTTGGCAGAAATTTATGGCGATACGATTTTTTTCGGATCCGGTTCGGATTTTGTCAGTCGGACGCAATGCGATCCAGGCTTAGTCAATCCGATTCGATCCGGTCTTGGTTTTGTAAACGCCTCCACGTCAAGTTTGTCAAATTTGCACTGTTTGAATGAATGAAAAAAAATAGCTTTTAATGTTTACAGACCCTCTAAATTATTGTCAATTTGCACATTGGTGCAGTTGTAAAAGTAAAACGGAAGAGGAAAGCGATGTAGCTGGCTTGCTCGCCATATCCTAAGTTTTCCATGTTGTCGGATGTAAAAAAACTTTTTAGGTAGGCATTAAGTTCCTCCTAATTCTCCTAGTTTGTTTTCTCGATTGGAATTTATTCCCGCGAGTCAAAAGTTATTTTAAAATGGTTAGAGAGAGAGAGTAAATAATTAACTTGTAAATTGTCTCAATTTGTATTGTTAAAATTGTTTTGCTTCGACTTACATGGATGCTAAAATTGTCAAAATAAAGTTTACAAATTTTTACCTTGAAATATTTTTGTGCCATATTTAGTGGCTTTCTTTGTGCTTCCTGATGTTGGATGTTTAATTGTTCAGTGACTTAGTTTTCATTCAACTCCAGTGCGAAACGATTTTCATCGGTCTCTGTAATGATATGAGTATTGAGTGCGCATGTGTCTGTGTGTGTAAGTGTGTGGTCCGCGAGTGATTCATAAGCATGTAGATACAAATCGTTGTTTAGTTTTAAAGAGATTAAAGAATACAAAAAGAAAACTACTTGAGATTATTACGTGGTACCAGGAGTAAACAAAGATGGCTCTCAGTAGAGTTAAACATGCCGAGCTCATGTTTACAGGCCCGCTAAAAATTCGTTCCGAAGCAGAAAAATGCAGCTATCTTCTCATCTGCATGGAGTGGCCTAAAAGGGCGAGATATTTTCAATACATGGAAAGACACAACCGAAGAAGACAAGGTAAAGTTGAAATCATATTACGATAAATTTGAACAACATATTAATACGCGATTAAACTCCGAGTTTGCAAGATACAAGTTTCGTCAAAAATTCAAGGAGTCGACGAATCTGTAGAACACTTTATAACCGAAATTCAGATCCTCGCACAATATTGTGAATATCCGAGTAAAGTGAGATGATTAAAGATCGAATAGTCTACACAGGGAGCCCAGCGACAGGTAGTAAAATTTACACACGACGCCCAACGCCGTTCAGTTCAGAAAAAAAAACAGATTGCGACAAATGAGGCCGCCCCCATAGCCGATATCAAATTTACCCAGTCAAGGGGCAAACATGCAACTACTGTAAAAAAAAAATATTACTTCGCTTAGTTTGTAGAGCCAAAAAATCCATAGTCCTCAAAACACAGCCCACACAGCTGATGAAGCATTCGAAACCCTGGCATTTGAATCCATTTGTATCGGAAATATTAATGGAAATACATCTGTCAACAAAGATGAAGTGTTTGCAACTGTCAAAATTGGTCTACCTGGGAAAACAAAGACAAAACAACTTTGAAAGTGGAGTTAGACACTGGAGCACAAGGAAACGTGTTGCCCTTGCGATTATAACGCAAAATGTATCCCCAGAATATAGACAGCAATGGCACACCAAAATGTGGAGCACTGGTCAACCTGATCGAAAGTCACCTTAGTGGCATACGGAGACTCAGTTATCAATCACCTCGGCACTGTAAAATTCCCGTGCTACTTCAAAGACGACAATGAAACGGCAGAATTCTTCGTAACTGACACGGCAGGACCAGCCATCCTAGGGCTCTGCACGGCTACTAAGCTCAATCTTTTCAAGTTTAATATGGAAGTTGAAGAAGAGTTGCCGCAGAGAAATATCCAACCAAAGCCTGGCAAATTACTAAGCAACGCAATCAGAGATAAGCAAGATCTCATCGCAAAATACCCAGAGTGCTTCCATGGAATTGGGAAATTCCAGGGCGAATACCATATCACTTTCGACCCATCAGTGCCACCCGTGATCCTTCCTTCCTAGGAAAGTGCCGATCAGTTTGAAGGACGACATAAAGAGAGAACTGGATGACATGGTAAAGAACAACTTTATAGCCAAGATCTAAGAAGGCGAGCCTTCGGCCTGGGTGAACAGCCTCGTAAGGTCCAATGGCTAGTTGCGTCGGTGTCTCGACTCAAAAGACCTATATGCAGCAATTAAGAGAGAGCACAATGTAACGCCAACATTAGAAGAGATACTTCCAAAGCTAAATTTGGATACTGGAATACTGTATTAGATGAAAATTTCAGCTATCTCACAACGTTCATCTCACCATTTGGGCGCTATCGGTTTAAACGTTTGCCCTTTGGATTAAAAATGTCGCAGGACATTTTCCAAACAAGAATCGACCAGACGTTTGAAGGCTGCAAAGGCGTAATTGGCATCGCAGATGATATCGTAATATACTGTAAATCAGAAGTAGAGCATGAGAATAATTTGCACATTATGATGAACCGATGTACAGAAACCGGCCTAAAGTTTAACCCCGAAAAATGCTTCGTCAAACAAGACAAGATCAAGCCAACGAGTAAGCAAGATGTCCAAACCCTTCTAGGCATGTCCAACCACATTGGTCCATTTATACCAAATTTAAGTTCCTTAACAGTACCTCTTCGAGATTTGTTAACAGAGAAAGCACCATTCTGCTGGAATGCAACCTATCAAGAAGCCCCAGTCAAAATTAAGGACTCGATTAGCAACGAAGTTACACTGACTTACTTTAATCCTAAGAAACCGACAGTCCTACAAGTTGACGTATCATTAAAGGAACTTGGTGCCGCTTTACTTCAGGACAGCAAACCAGTCGCGTTTGCAAGTAAAGCATTGACAGACGTAGAGAAACGCTACGCTAACATTGAAAGAGAGTTATTAGCTGTTGTGTATGGTTGCGAGAGATTCCATACTTATCTGTTCGGCCGCACCTTCACAGTTTACTCGGACCACAAACCGTTGGAGAGCATACATCTCAACCACCTAATAGCTGCACCACCAAGACTCCAGCGAATGCTCCTGATGCTCCAACCGTACGATCTCATCAAAGTACCAGCCCGGAAAGAAGATGGAAATAACCGACGCTCTATCACGACTTTTACCTGAAGAAACTGACGAAATCACGGACATAAACGTCCAGATACATGAAGTATGTCCTCCGTTTTGCAGCAATATGATGAACAGAATTCAAGAAAGTACAAGTACAGATCCAGAACAAATAGCCTTGAAAGAACAAGTATACATTGGATGGCCAACCCACATGAAAGAAGCCCCAAACCTATTGAGACCATATTGGTTTTTTCCGGCATGAAATAGCCATTCAAGAGGGAATCATGTTAAAAGGCCGTCTACTGCAAAGACATGAACAAAGGTATTGACAAAAATCACCAAGACTTGCAGCGTGTGTCAAGACCTGCAAAACAAGCTACCAAAAGAGCTAATGCTACCAACGGAAATCCCTCCAAATCCGTGGCATACAGTGGGAACAGACCTCTTCTATCTTGAATATCTGTTTATTGCAGACTATCACTCAAAATTCCCATATGTCAGGAAAATCCCGCAAAGGCAGAGTACCAGTAGAGCAATTTTGGAGCCTATGAAACAAATCTTTAGTGAACATGGTATTCCGCAAGTTGTGTGGTCAGATAACGGGCCTGATTACGATAGCCAAAACTTCAAAAATTTCACGTAACAATATGGCTTCATACATGTAACAAGCTCCTCACACTATCCGCGCAGCAATGGTGTCATCGAAGCATAGGTTAAAACAGTGAAGAACATCCTAAAGAACGCTGGAGCAATGCAGTCAGACCCCATATCGCTGGTCCCACCACCAGCTGAGCTTCTGTTGGGCAGATGGATACAAGATAACCTCCCGAGGAAAACCCCAAGAAACTACATCAGTGACGAAGTGATAGATAGATTAAAGCACAGACAAGATCTACAAAGGATGCAAGCCATCACCATCACTTCTCCCAGGGCAGCAGGTTCGCATTCAAGCCCCGAGTAGCCTCAAATGGACATCAGCTGTAATCAAGGAGGAGTTACAGGGTCTTTCCCGGTCATACAAGGTGACAAAACTAGCAGGGGCAGAGCTACGTAGGAACCGCCGCCTGGTTAGCTTAGTTGGTAAGGTGCCAGTCTACCGTGCGGGAGGCTCCGGGTTTGATTCCCAGCCGGACCAACACTCAGGGTCTTAAAATAATTGAGGAGAAAGTGGTGCCATTGCTCTAACATCTGCAAATGGTTAGACTTCCGAGTCTTCTCGGATAAAGACATTAAAACGTAGGCCCAGGAGTAAAATCCTTGTAAGGGACCTCAAGTCCTATTGTCTCTACTTCTTGGGGGAGCAGCTCAAATCTCAAGTCGTTACTCCAAGCGTACGTGTAGTGAAACCTCCACAGAGATACGAGTTTTAGAATATCGTTAGAAAAACTGTTGAGTTGAACCATATAATAAACACAGAAAGACACTTTGATTTGATTACTGTAGTGACATTGCTGATAAGAAAATGGGCGATGTAATGATATGAGTATTGAGTGCGCATGTGCGTGTGTATGGTCTGCGATTGATTCATAAACATGTAGATAGAAATAGTTGTTCAGATTTAAAGAGATTAATAAATACAAAAAGAAAACCGCCTGAGATTATTACAGCCGCTATTGGCTCTTGAGGAAAAATGTTTAGCTCTCTTTTAATTTTAATCTGACGCGTACGCTAACCATATTTGTAGGTTATGGTATATTGGCTCATATACCATAATGGCCAAGCCAATAAAAGTCTTGAATCATTGTTATTATAGTTAAAGTTTTTATTACTTTTGTTTGGCTTTTTTTATTGCTCATTAATTCTTGAGCAGTACCAAAATAATGGTTCATACAAAAAACAGGGGCTTCCTATGTATTTACAGATCATGGCCTTTCCTTTATATACTTGCTGTTATTTATTGCAAAATTTTCTCATTAACTTGCGCACTCCTTTCGTACTTTCTCCAACACAACACAACAACGAGTACTATGATGTTTCACATGTTTGATTCTTTTTTTGTGTTACGTTAATAATGCTTTTCGTTTGAATTTGATTAAATTTTCAACTCAGATAATTGTATCAGATAATTTTCAACTCAGATAATTGTTTTGTATATGTGGTTTTGGGCACATTGCAAATTAATCCATAGTTTTATGCGCATTTTTCTTACAGTTTTTTATGTTTCAATAGCACCAATGTACCGGCTCTAAATAACAATTCCTCTGTTAGAAATTAAAGTTATTTCTTTTGTCCCACGACAAGACACTTAGATATAGTTCGCGACGTTTCCACTGCTTACTGCTGGTCCTCTTCAGGTAATGAAGAAGATCAGCAGTAAGCGCTAGCAGTCGAAACGTCGCGAACCAAAAAAAATTGATATAGATACTATATTTATCCTCAATTGCGAAGGAAATGGTTGCCCATTCTTCCTAGCCAAAGGCTAATGTTTAATCGCTCGACGGCTCATGATCAGAGCTTGGCGTGAAAGTCAAATTTACTGAAGGAGGAAAACCGGAGTACCCGGAAAAAAACCTTCAGAGTCAGATTGAGATCGACAAATCTCAGCCCACATGCCGAGCTGATGAGTCGATCCGGGGTCGTAGAGGTGGGAGGCACGCTCGATGACCACTATACCAACCTGACTTCCCTATATCTTAGTTCCTTATGGTGAAACAAAAGGAATAACATAAATTATTATCCAACTGCCACGATGAATAACAATCTATTTCATAATTCTTCTGTTGCTCTCCTTATATATTTCTAACTGGCTTATCTAATTAATCTTTGACCACCTTCCACTTTGTTTTATTACCTCGTTTTTGGTGTTGTGGAATTTTTTTTATCATTGTTACATAGAGCTTATTCATAAATGGCGGCCGTTTTAATATCCTTTTGTCTTTATTCAAATTAGCCCTACTAGCCTCGTTCTAAAGTTAAACTTTCAATAGAATATGTTACTCAAAACGAGGCTAGTAGGGCTAATACAAAAGAATATCGAAATCGCTGCCACTTATGAATAAGGTCTGTTGACGTAAACCTTTCCCTGAACTTTATTAACCTACATTAAAGAATTCATTAAGATCTCCCGCACTGTAGTTCGAATCATTATCTTGTTTATCCATATATTCGCTTTCCTTTTTCTGTTCTTGTGAAACTATTTTATTTCACGCTCTCTGTTTTTTTCTTCCAAATATTTCACATGAGCTATTTCTTTGGTGTACTTAATTCAAATCCTAGAGACAGTGCCACTCCCGAAGAGAACTGTATTTAACGGTTTTAACCTCTACTACCTTCGTTTGGAGCAATATAGACAGTGCCACTCCCGAAGAGAAATGTATTTAACGGTTTTAATCTCTGCTACCTTCGTTTAAAGCAATTAGCTTAATTCAAATCCTAAAGACAGTGCCACTCCCGAAGAGAACTGTATTTAACGATTTTAATCTCTGCTACCTTCGTTTGGAGCAATTAGCTTAATTCAAATCTTAGAGAAAGTGCCATTCCCGAAGAGAACTGTATTTAACGGTTTTAATCTCTGCTACCTTCGTTTGGAGCAATTAGCTTAATTCAAATCCTATAGACAGTGTCACTCCCGAAGATAACTGTATTTAACGGTTTTAATCTCTGCTACCTTCGTTTGGAGCAATTAGCAAAACATTACTTTAAGTGTTTAATTATGTTTTATTCCTAGATATCGATGAATGCTCTAGTAACCCTCGCGGTCTCTGTGATCACACATGCGTCAACACTCAAGGAAGTTACGAATGCCAGTGTAATAATAGTTACACTCTAGCGTCTGATGGGAAAACTTGTAAAGGTATATTTAGATACTGCAGTGAGTCATTTTTCTTCACATCGATTTGTAAGCAGTGAGTTGGGTCTCACTTCCTGTAGGGACATAAGAACGAGCCAATTAGTGCAAGATAAACTGTACCCACGTACTTGAATCATTCAAATGAAAACATGTTATACAGTCGCACTTTGTAATAGGCGTCGCAATCTCTAATGAATCCATCTCACTTTGTAATACCTGTCGCACTTTCTAATGAATCCATCGCACTTTGTTATACCTGTCACATTTTCTAATGAATCCATCGCACTTTGTAATATCTGTCACACTTTCTAATGAATCCACAGCACTTTGTAATACCTGTCGCACTTTCTAATGAATCCATCGCACTTTGTAATACCTGTCGCAACTTGTAATAACCTTCGTCGCTCTTTCTTATAACAAAGTGCTATAGGTATTACAAAGCGTGACGGTACACATGTTTAATTCCGAAGAAAAAAGTTTTTGGGAAACAATGTTCGTGAGCTAAGCAGATTTCTTGGTTTTAAAACCTTTGTTGGCTTATAACCGGTTAAAATAGCGTTTTATTTGTAAAGTATGAAGAAGAAATTGTTTCTACGGAGGGGCATGGCCAGTTTTCTATTTTCAGCAATTTTATTTCTTTAATTGTTCATTTTGTTCTATGTTTGCCGTACGAAAAGCGAATCACGAGTGCATAATCTGTTTGAACTTTCTGAGTATTCAAATGAACATTTAAATACTACCTTCACTATATTTGAGTTGGCTTAGGCGGAAAAGAAGTTCACACAAATTTTTGAATCTCGGCAAACTGCCACATCGAACTTGGAACCTTATGACTGCGACGTAGAGATCTTACCATCTGCGCTAGCCATGTCCGCCGGGGTAGGTAAATGAAAACCAGCGTCTTCTGCGATAGATTAGTGTCCCTTCCACGGGGAGTGATAGACTCTCATCCGCTTAACACTACAGAAACTGGAGATAAGCGCCGGCTCCATGGGCCACTAGGCTCGTATAAGGATTTAGCTTAGCTCGCTATATCTAGTATTTGAGAGCCTTTTTATCTTTATACTACGCTGGAAATCCCCTTCCCTCTTCCTCCTCTCAAATCCCCTGGCTACCCCCCCCCCCCTTCCTGCTACCGTGTTTTGAAGTACAGTGATCAGTATTAGGATAACCATATTTTGCTTCCTTAGTCCGCATTATTCTTGTTAATGTTATAGTATTAAGTTATTGCATCAACGGTCTGCATCCAAATTTAAGATTTTTTTTTTTTCTATTGTGCTTGCGTAGTCAAAATTGGACTGTTAAATTAGGTCAATTGTATTCCGCAATTTCAAAGTCAAAAGGAATTATTTCAAATGAGGCTCACATTACCATAGAATATAATTATAATGTCCATGTTTACTATAACGATCGAAATGTCAGCGTTTTGTCTTCATTTTCAAAAGTTGTATCAAGTTTTAAAATATTTTTTACAACCATTTAAGTAATTACTAAATTCTGAAGGCTTCCAAGCTCGTATCTAAAAACACAAAAAATGTTACTTTAAACCAACACGGCAATTTTTTCAAAAAACGTTAGTGTTCTAAAATAGCAACTCAACCATTTGTCGAAGGATTTCAGGCAGGCTCAGCAGTCGATGAGATTAAGTTATATTTCGGTTAAAACTTAAAATATTTTCATGTAGAAGCTAGGTGTTGAAGGGTCCCTAGTGGTTGTTGAACCTATGCAATTCAAAATCAAGCAATTTTTATGTTATTTCTTGTAATCAAAAAGAATGGAGACCGAATAGGTAGTGAGATAAGCAGCCAGAAGATGCAATTTTTTCGTCCTGTATCAAGACGCGTAGACTTATTGAAAAGTCTTACATAGACCTGCCAAAAGTTATGTGTAGAATCATTGAGTCTGTGAGCCGAAAGAGTCTCTTCACGTTTTAATTTTAAGAATAACTGAGTTCAGGTGTTTAGTTGGATGCATTTCAACGTGCAGCCATTTTATTAACTCTTTTTCTTCTTGTTATTGGCGTTGGTGTCGCTTAAGGTCTGCTTTCATTCAGTCACCATAACAGCAACAACAACAACAAGTTTATTTCTTCCCTCCAAATGCACAAGATTGATTTTAACAACATTTTTTATAGTTTTAAAGGTAATAACGAAGGGCACTGGCTCCCTGAAATAACTACAACGATAAACGCGTCATCGATGAAGAAAGCAAAAAGCTGGTGTTATGGATGTTTGTACTTTGTCCGAAGTGAAAAAACTAAAAATGAGTAGCGATTAAAAAAAGAGAAGAAAGAGAAAACTAACTTGTGATAACTTGTGTGAGCTGCGTCGTTGATTGTAAAGAAACAATTTAGAGATAAATATGTAAATTATAAACCGTATAAAAAGGAGAGAATACTTACTGACATTTTGGACGTCAATCCTTTGTCGGAGTAAAACAGAAAGAGAAATCAAAAGTGGCGAGTTTATTTAGGCAGAGAGAAAAGAAAGTAACCAATATAATCACGATAGCCAAAGAAATAAAACAGCAATCGATAAAAAAAAACAACAACATAAAAATGAGTAAATTAGAAAAAAGTGAAGCGTTAATCTTTCCATTGGGATTAAGTGTACCCAGTAGATACATGTCTATTTTTCAACCTTAAAAACACGTATATGAGCTTGCCCTTTCAAAGGTCAATTACCTTTGATTTTATGATACAGATAAAAACGAGTGTGTAAGTAACAACGGAGGGTGTGATCACATTTGCATCAACACACCGGGCAGCCACAAATGCAGCTGCAAACCTGGATATCTACTGCACAATGACGGGAAGCAATGCAAAGGTAAGCCGCAGCTCTGCGTTGAGGTATCTTATATGTGGCCAACACGATCATTTACTTTCTTACTTTTTAATAGAATAGTTATAGTTAATCCCCTAAAAACGAAAGGCTGGCAAGAGCCTTTTGGGGGCCATCTGGCAGGTGTGGGTTTTTCAACTTCCGAATGAGGACGATGGGGGAATCTGTGGAGTTTCCTTCCATGAATAAGGCCGTCAAAATGTGTTGAACCTATGACTAGATAATTCAAAGGTCCGTACCTACATGTTGAGCATGAACCTTCTAGCCCGAGTACTTAAGACGCTATAAGACTAAATAGCTCCAAAGTCGGTTGCAATGGCTGCCAAAATGGCTGCCAATATGCCAAAACGTCATATACGTAAGTAGCATCCCATATGTGTGGGAATTTATTTTTAGTAATATTTGTTTTTTGCTCAAACTGTTTTGTTGCCTTAAACTCATGAGTAAAAAAAATAACAATCTGCGTCACGCCAGTTTGGTGACGAGTGTCACGTTACTGCCCAAAAAGGCACGACTGGCAAGAGCCAAATACTAAGCATCGAGCTCGATGTTTTCGACGGCCCGCATATAAAGTGGCATGTTGTAAAACAAGGACTGAACTGGACTGGACTAACTCAGTCCGCGTTTTAACAGTCCCAATTAATATAATGTGTCAAGTATTTTTCTTTTTGAAATGTGGACTGAGTCCGTGATTTAAAACGCGGACGGAGCCCCGTCTAGTCCAGTACAGTTTAGTCTGTCGTTTTTTATATATAATTACAACATGCCATACCAAGCAGCACGAATTGTCAAGCAATCCTAAACAACCTATCAAGTAAACAATATGTCTGGTCGCGGTAAAGGAAGTAAAGGTTTTTATAGAACATATAGTGGATGATGGTGTCCACGAGATGATATTATCACGGAAATAACCTCAATGGAGAAACGTAAGCCCAATATTTACTTTTGCAAGGAGTGGAAGAATTATAAGAATAAACGATGTTGATTTTTATGACTAAAGGTTTTTCTTACAACTTGTGTACTTTGATATTAATTACACTGGTCTGCATTGAAACAGAAAGGGCGTCGGTGATCCGGTCTAGCAATGTTCTACAATTAAAAAACTCTTTTTAATAGAAAGAATATTATTTTCTGCTAAAAAGAATGAGGAAAATCTTTCAATTCTGTTATGATATAATGATGATGTAATTTTTTTCCGTTTTTTTCATCTTAATGTTTGTTGTATGATAGATGTTTGGCGTTTTGTGTCTCAGATATTGACGAGTGTGCTACTAACAATGGAGGCTGCAGTCATTTTTGTATCAACAATAAGGGAAGCAGAAAGTGTCGCTGTCGAACGGGATTTTCCCTTCAACCGAATAATATGACTTGCCAAGGTAACTTCAACATAGAAACATCTGAGCCATAAAAATGTATTAGCTATTTTTATTTCTTTTCTATCGTGGTAATGTAAGCATAACGTACAAAACGAAAATAAGCCGTGCATGGGTTATATGTTGGTCATGCACCTTTTTGCTGTGTTTTCTGATTCGATGGGAAGCTTTAACTGCGGATAATACAACGGATGTTCATTTTTATACATTAATAATACGTGAAAATATATTTAATGCTATACCAAATAGAAACCAAGGGGCTTTTTTCAGAGATGGGGCATGAATATTTAGTAGTTATCCAATGGTTTCCAGTGGGGTACCGTGGAATATGCCACGCGTCACTTGTATTTCCCGTATACACACGAACCTTTAGGCTATATAGTAGTTATCCAATGGTTTCGAGTGGGATACCGTGGAATATGCCACGCGTCACTTGTATTATCCGTATACACGATCGCCTAAAGGCTCGTGTGTATACGAAGAAAATTCAAGTGACAAGTTACAACTAATTTATTCCTTGTCTTAATAAATACAACGACTAACCAATTTGTTCCCCGCGCGAAAAACGAAGAACGAAAACTGCAGTCTGTGCTGACGTTTTAAGCTCTGGTGAACACTGATGAGTCAAAATTGAAATCATTGTAAACATTTATGGAGACTCATTTCGCTTTTTTGGAAACGTACGTACACAGTTTTAGCGCCATTTATATATTCGCTCGCAAATAATGGCGGGAAAGTCGGGTGAGACACTACCCGTAGAATACTACCCGTTGTACACCGCAGAATATCCAACGGCTTTCCAGGCCTCAGATTGGCTGTATTTTAAGGCATGGGACAAATACAAATATATACTCTTAATGACAACTCCCCAAAAGGGGCTTTTCAGTGTCATGTTAAAATCTTTCTCTTCCCCAGTTAAGAATCCTAACTATTAGGAGGCAAACCAGTTGGCTATTTACAAAGCGTGGTAAATTTGTCCCTGGAATTACCGAGGATAAACTGAGTTTATTCGGTGGTGTGAGTTTTAGAATCGAACCCAGGTCTTCCGCATTCAAATCTCCAACTCTGACCATTACGTCATGCTGCCTCCAAGCAGGAGAAGTTCTCCGTTTTAAATGTTTGTTTCAAAGAATGTTATTAGTTTTTTTAGCATACTTTCTTGATAATTTAGTTTTCTCTCCGATTACTCTTTTGTAGCAAAAGGCCTTCTGGAAAGGGTTGAATAAGTGATCATGAGTGAATGAATGAATGAAAGTGTAAACAATACACTCACACCTCACAACATGGCGTGGTTTTGTCAGATGTTTGAATTTGTCTGAATTTATTGTTTTCCAAAGAAAAATATGTTGGTGTTTTTGGACAAAACAGTAAAGAAAATAGTTATCTTTCAATTAAAATAGATGGAGAAAACTTTAGTTTGGATTGAGAGTGGGAATTTCCTGAATTACAACTGCAAATGACTAGTATCTGTGGTTGGAAGCGCTAGAGAATGTGGTTATACAGAAAAATAAATTACTTTGGGGCAGCCGGACGTGGTCTTCAAATTAATAAACGTCCGGCAGTCCATATTTTTCAAATATAAATATCCTTTAAACTTACCCATATTCGATTGAAAACGTGTAGAGTTTATTTAGATGCATCAAGCGCTTCCACACAAGCCATAATTTCGAATTTTAAGTTTTACTTTTACGTTGGTTCTAGTATACGAATCATCCAACTGCGAAACTTGAAAAAATTTTCGTTTAGAGCTTATTTAGATGCTTTTAAAGTGCTCCCAAGTTAATGTAAAACACAAAATTTGAAATTTTGATACGTTTAGAAACATTTTCAATTGAATATGAGTGAGTTTTAAAGATATATAATTGGGAAAAAATAACTGCCGGCCGTTTAGTAAATTGAATATTTTGTCCGTCAGTGTCTGGCAAAAAATTTTCTAAATGGCAAATTGGAAAATGTGGCTCGTTCGGAAACGATTATGGATCTGTGAATGTCTAAAATTAATAACCTACGCCAGACTTTTAGGTCAAAAATCATACCCTACCCTAAGTAAACATGCATTAAAAGCTGCCTAAATATACCATTTCCATTAACGTGTTTATAAGACTGGCGTCGGTTTGTTAATGCATGAATAGATGTTAATATAACTCTCTCAATACTAGTAACTGTACCCTACCCTAGACCTGTAAGTCATTAATTCATGCCCTACCCTAAGTAAACATGTGTTATAAGCTGCCTATTATAAACTGTACCATTTCCACTAGTGTGTTTATAGGACCGTCGTCGTTTTGTTAATGCATGAATGGTGTTATTATAACTCTCTCAACACCAGAAACTGTACCCTATCCCATATAATTAGATCCCAGACCCATGTCAGTTTAGAAACCCTATCACAAACCAAAAGCACATAAGATACTCTTTCACATACTCTAGAGTTCGTAGTCCATACTACGCTATGAGTTTTCTAGCCAATCAAATTCCAATAGTTTAGATAGATAGTAACTACTATATACTGTATATAAGCGATACGGCGTTAATTGTACAATGGAATTTGTTTCCAATATTTTCTCCCTTTTATTCAAAAACTATTAAAACCTGACTGGAAGTAAAATTTATGTGCAACTTTACATCGAAGTAATTTTTGTGCCTAATTCTTAAGAGTTGCCTATGAACTTCCAGATATTGACGAATGTGCTTTAAACAATGGCAACTGCCAACACACGTGTCAAAACACTGTTGGTAGTTTTATATGCACTTGCCCGACTGGATTCCACCAGGATTTCCTTGGTAACTGTCTGGATATTGACGAGTGTATGGAGGGTATCCCAGCATGCTTTGGGTGTCTCAACCTACCTGGAAGGTGAGTTTTGTTTGACTTCCGCTATTGAAGTGTATCACCTTTCATTATAATGCGATAATTTTAATAATTCCCAGCATATGAAAAGACAATTTACACAACCCGCAATAGCTAATCTTGGCAGGTATTAGTTGAGAATACATAAACTAATCAATTTTTTAATATGTTAATCAACAAATAATAAAAAAATAATAAGCAGAGCAGAATGGGAAGTAGAGAGGAGAAAATCGAAATTTTAAAACTGTAAACGAAGTACTACGTCTATAGCAGTCATGCCAACCCTCCCAGATAATCCGGTAGTCTCCCGGTTACAGTGCGAATCTCCCGGTCTCCCTCACGGGTAACCAAATCTCCCGGATAAAAGCGACTTTGAAC
>JAOTRI020085667.1:0-16382 GCA_028564885.2 Zoanthus sanctaehelenae
TTAAAAATATATAAGGCTAAAATTATTAAAAAGTTATAAAATCACAAACGTTTTCGATCAACTTGATCATCTTCAGGATAAGCAAATTGTTTTGATCATTAATCTCTTGCCGGCCGCCATCTTGAAATGTGACGTAATCATTGCAGTGGGTAGTAAACTGAGTACCCGTATGTAGGTTTTGTGTGTTCTGTTGACTTTGCAATTTGAGGCGATTTTGTTTACGGATTTTTAAGGTAAAGAGAAGTTTATAATTGGGAACGTTGTCTGGTGAATAATGTGTTTATCTCTCGTGCGAGTGCAAGAAATCATTTATAAAGCGAATATCGCACAGTTTTCGTCTTAAGGCCATTAGAAGCGACTCGGCTACTTGCCCCGCCGGATTCCTTTTTGCTCCCATCCGCTCGTCTATTTCCTCTTCCATATGCATTTTCGATTTCTCGGCGAAGGAAGAGACTGCTCTAAGTAACGACAAATTGGGGCACACTTAATCCCCACTCTATAAATGGACGCTTCCCCCCTTTACTTTTTCTGTTGTCCCGGAGTCTTAAATTTTTGTATTTTGATTGACATTTTTTCACATATCTCTAAAATGTCCTTGTGATTTTCCGGCCATTTTCATTTCGTTATAAAGTGAGTTAACATATTTCCTCTAGATGAAAAAATATGTTCTTAAAAATTTACTATTGTGGATTATCTCTGGTTAAACAACACGAGTGCTTGTGTGTTGATGATCAAAACAACTTTATTAAGAATTTGTTGTGTTCACCCCTAGAAGCTAACCTTATTGCATGTTATCTCAGCGTTTACAACTTGCGTGAATTTATCAGCTGAATTGGAAGGAATACATCCTTAATCATAAGCGAGAATATGTCGGTACAAGTTGCCTTCGATACTAATATTTTAAAACATCAATTTGCCCTTCACTTGTTTTTGAAAACGAAAATCCCGGAGCAGGAGGATACACAGGGGAACCCCCTACCCCGTCCTTTTCTTCTCTATTTAAGCATTAGAGCACAACTTTCTATGACTTTATTGGCGAAATAGAGCACGCGTGATGTTGGGAGAGACACGAGAACGTTGTAAAATCACGAGCCGCAGGCAAGTGATTTTACAACGTTTAGAGTGTCTCTCCCAACATCACAAGTGCTCTATTTAGCCCAAAAGTCATAGAAAGTCGTGCTCTAATGCTTTTATGATATAGCAAAACAAGCGGGAAAACAAGCAAGTGAAAACCATGACTTTATCGGTGTAATAAACCAATGAACCAATCAGAGCGCACGTTATATTGTAGCTATATTATAAAAGTCATTAAACGACCCTCTTGATTTATTACACCGTTATAAAAATAATAGATTGCACCCAATTGTACTTTGAAAGTTTTAGAAACATTGAATTAAGGAATCTTACATTTACTTCCAAACTCTCATGGTTTCTTCCACTCCAGAACTTGAATCTCATTATTTTAAGAAAGTTCAATTTTGTCATGCCTGCTCTGCTATTTACATGATTTATTCTGGTACCGAACCATCGTGATTAGTAACTATTTTGCCCTTCCATTTTAATTCATGATAAAGGCTGCAACAATCTTACACTGATATTGAAAAATAATTTCAAAAATAAATATCTGTAGCATTATTTTTATTGGTGTACAATTTTAGGTTGTAGCTATATTCTCCAATTTTTCTTTAAAGTAATATTTTAAAAAGAAGTTATATAATTAATTTTGATAAATATGTAATTATAATTTATTATATTGAACAAAACTCCCAACAGTTTTAAAGTTAAAAGCCATAAAAAGTTAATTTTTTTATTCAAAATCAAATTTTATCATTATTATTCATAAAATAGTAAAACTATTTACAAAAAAACGTTTTTGAGCATTAAAGCTTATCTTTAGTTTAAAATAAATTAAAGTAAAAAAATTTAAAAAAATTCCTTCAGTGGTAGAGATTTGCATAAACTAAGATTTTTATTTACCTTTTAAAAACTTACATTAACCACTTAATTAAATGGTACGTCAAAATATTCTAAATGTAAAAATTTTGTTGTAATTACACCTTACTAGAGGCTTTAATCTTCAGTGAATGTAGTTTTGCTTTCATTAATGGGTGACAGATTATTATTGGTAGATAAACAAAGAACAATTAAGAGCGATTTAATTGGTCCGTCAGTTGTTAATGGTTCATCGCTTAGTTACGAGTGGACGCCACTCAAACATAACCATGCCGTGTTCTGTTCCAGAAGTTGAATTGTTGTGAAATATCTCTCGATATTCCTTCATGTGGGCCTAGGTAATTTCATATGAGAATTCGTCTTTCAGTTATTGGAAGGAGATTTATCAGAGAAATTTGAAGTAGCGAAACTTAACCGGAAAAGAGCATTTCTGTTCCAACACTACAGCACAGCGCTATAAATATTGATGTTTAACCTTGGTTTGTAGCCCGCAATATCCTGGAACTTTCAAGGAAATTGTTTTACGTTTCCCTTTTGAGTTATTGTCCCAGGAGTTAAAGGACATTGTGCTAAATTCTGCGTTGCAGAAGACGTGAGAAAGCTGGTTTGTTTGTAATTTTATATTTCGCATAGCGACGGTGGTGTGGCAATTAACTTCTTCCTCTAACTTATAAACTCCAAATTGAAACGTTGCACAACTTCATTTTCTTCTTCGATAATCAACAGAGACCTTAATTAAGAAATTTTACTTACTTCGCAAATCATATAAGCGTTAAATTCAACCATTAACATTTAAGCGGTACTGCAAGAATTCCGTAGTTGTTAACAATTTGCTGTTTTAATTATTAATATCCTCTGCCGTGAGGTGTTTATCGGCTCTTGAAAATATCAAAAAGCAAACAACAAGATAACTCAAAATGTCTTCGCCCGTTGTAATACCTCATTATCTAGAGAAGGATTATTTGCAGAATCTAAATGATCGATTTAAGGACTATGTATCCCGTGTTCGCCAAATGCGGGAGCAAGGTCAGCGAATGGAAACCGCAAACTTTATGAACACGACTAAAATCTTGGAAGATGAGATTATGGATTTGAAGAATATGTACGAAAGACAACTCGAAGACTTGAGAAATAAATTGGATGAAGTGTCTAGAGACCGAACACAGCACCAACTTTCAGCAGCAAAGAACGGGGCTCTGGCATCTGAGTTGCAAGACAAGTATGACAAATGATTATTTATTGTTGTTAAAATACTATGTACAATATTTATGATTTATACTACAAATATTTAAGTTTGGAACTCACGGGGTCATATTCTGAAGGTTTGTTTATTTTATTGGCTTGCAATAAGATATTTCTCAGAATCGTGTTGCTATTAATATTTGAGACAAAAATGATTAAAAAAAGTGAATAATGTGAGATTCCTGAAAGCAAAATCAAATTATATTTATACTGTTTCATTTAGAAAAAATAGTTCGTTTGGACATTACTACATTTATAACTGCATGGCAACGGCAGAGATTCAGTATTGATAATAGTTTGTCTTAAAATTATTAAATTTTCTGTGAAATGAATTTGTGAGCAAATTCATGACCATTTCAGTAGTTTCGAGTAAAAAATCAACTTGCATCCAAATGGTTCTAATGGACTGTCACCTTCGTTCCTTAACGTAAACTTAATTCATGTTTTAATAAACTTAACATCAAACACCCGTCTTTATAATTGTAATAGAATCAATATTTGATAGGAGTACTTGGTCAGTAACCATGGAACCATTAAACAATAAAATTATAAAATGTTTTCAGAATGGATAATTGCAGCATTTTATAGCCAGACAACTTGTCTTGTAAACTGTAAATTGTAAGTTTAATAACAAACAGGAACAATCATGATTTGAGTTCCTTTGGGAATAATGCAGAAATCATTATCTTAGTATAAAAAATAACTTGCTTTTGAATTGACTTCTGGAGATAATATGTAAACAATATTTGATTCATGAGAAAAAAATATTCATTTCTTTTCTTAGCTTGTTTTATACAGTCAAGCATATAATGTCTGGTAAATGTATTTGAAAACAAAAATATTTTTAAAATTATATATGGACAGATAAAATGTTTGGTCATTTGAGTTCTACTCTGTCGCTTTTAAGTCCAATATGTTTCACTTCTTCATAAATTTTTGAAAGCCTTAATTTGCATTAATAAATTAGCTAAAAGTTTGTGTATAGTTACATGAGGCAACATGTATTGAGTGGATTTTGTAAGATTCAAAGATAAATTAAAATAATTTTATGCTTTTTTAACAGAATGTTTGAGTTTGACATTCAATAAGATAATCTCTTCCCAAACAATCCTGTCAAGAGAGTGACTTCATTTGCATATCAAAAGTGTGTGAATGTTGTCTCACGTTGGAAAGTATAAAAATATTTTATTCATTTTTGTATATTTTTCATTTGTTTTATTTTATCTATTCATATATTCAAAGTTTTCAATAACATAAGCCTGTGATTAAACACCATGATCTTTGTTAGGGGTCAAAAAAGATTTGGCTGTGTCAAGATGGGTCTCGTTTAAGCATGTTTTTCATATAATCTCCTTGATCTCATCAGTCTAGCCAATCCCATGAAATAGTGTGCATGATATCAATACGATTCATGCAATTCACACAATCACATTGATTTCCTGGATAGCACAGTGCTTTATCTGCATGATCACCAGTCTTTTCTGATTGAAAAGAAGTGTCTCCATATAATTATTTTGATCACAAGGGAGCTATTTCATGCAGTTGGTGAGGCTGAGGAGATTAAAGAGATTATGTTGAAACCAGACTTGGTTTGATTCAAGACAGCTGACTAGCACCCCTTCTTTTCATATGCAAGTACCCCTCCCAATGCCCCCTTTGTGCAGTCAAAAATAGTGTCTCACTTATCTTTAACTTAATGCTCAATATAACAGACTGAATGGTGAATCAGCTTCAAGACAGAAGGCTGAAAATGCATTGGCCGATGCACATAGAGTGATTGGCGATAGAGATAACCAGCTACAAGATTCTCGTGTAACCATCACACAACACCAAAATGCTCATGCAGATACAAAACGTGATAGGGACAATTTGTCATCTGCTCTTACACAGACACAGCAAGCATTGGACAGTGAAGCTGCTGCCCGTTCTGATCTCCAGACTCTTTTGAATCAACTCAATGATAAACTGAAGTTTGAACAACAGCTCCACGATAAAGTTAGTAAAGCCATTTTATAATTTTTATTTTTATACTACAGATAATGATCATGGTTCAAAATATAATTAACAATTAGACACTGACAGTGAATGGACTATGAACTCATCAATAGCCCATGAAACTGTAGGCTGATTTGGCTATTCAAATTTTTAGTTCATGAGCTAGGTCAAGATGTCTATTGTTTTTGTATATACCTACAAATTGATAAGTCAACTGCAAAAATGACGTAAGTGACTTTTGATCAAGTTCTTGTCTCTCCCTACATTATCCCTAGTATGCCTTTAAAACCCTTGGGAGATTTTAGCCTTTCATACAAAGTCAATTGAAGGGTCTAGTGTAAAGACAGTGTTAGTGACTTTTGATCAAGTTCTTGTCTCTACCTACATTATCCCTATTATGTCTTTAAAACCCTTGGGAGAATTTAGCTCTTCATACGTCTTTTTTGCACTAGACCTTTCAATTGATAAAAAAAAGAAAACAAAATTAAATTGTCAATGAATTTCTTTGATATTATATAGTTGCAAAATCTGGCTCATTACTGTTTTGATTTGATCTGCCATCTTTTCTATACTTGTAGGCAGTCTCAGATAGACCTCTAGTAGAGTAGCTAGTCAGAATGCAGGATGTTTATTTTATTTCATTAATAGATTTATACTAAATAATATTGTTATACCAATCTTTACGATTTTATCTGGCTGAGCATTTGGCAGTGGTAAAGTTTTACTGCTACATGTAATATTAATAATTAAAGAGAGTGACTGCAAGGTTGGGGAGAGATTTTGTGTGTGGAAGATGCAACAAACAGGTTAATGGATTTGTTGGATCTGAGGAGGAGTTGTGTGGAGGTGGAAATCGGTGAGAGGTTTTTGCTATTTGGGAGATATAGTGAATGCAAGTGGTGGTTGTGAGGCAGCTGTAACAGCAAGAGCGAAAATTGTTTGGGTGAAGTTCAAGGAATGTAGAGAGTTGCTGAACTCAAAAAGATTCTCTCTGCAGATGAAAGGAATGATTTATCGAAGTTGTGCACAACATCAGCAATGTTATACTAATACAGAAGTGAGACATGGTGTTTGAGGGAGAAGGAGATGACAAGTTTGAGAAGAACTGAAAGAGCGATGGTGAGAGCAATGTGTGGTGCGAAACAACTGATGAAGATAAGGAGGACTGAAGACCTAATGGAGATGTTGGGATTGAAGGAAACAACAAAGTGGTTCAGATGGCAAAGGCAAATGGAGTGAGATAGTATGGGCATGTGTTAAGGAGGGATGATGGGCATGTTTTGAAGAAGGCATTGGAGTTTGAAGTGAACCGAAAAAGGAAGCAAGGAAAACTGAGGAAGACATGGAGATAGAAGGTGGAGAAGGAGATTAGTCCTGAGTGTTGGTGTGAAGACGGAGGATACAGCGAATTGAGCGAGATGGAGAGTGGGAGTGGGAGAGATTACTGGTAGCGTGGTAAATCTGCCCACCCTTGTTTACAAGGATAAAACCAGATTAAAACTGGATTGGTGATGATGATGATTGTATAGAACTTTAAATTTTAAATTATGTTTTGTGTTGTCGCACCATTGAAGAATTTGTCGTGTACAAACTTCTTGTTGTCTTGTTTATTCTCTGTAAAAAAATAATTCTCTTCATTTCCAAAACTTTAAACTTTGATAAGTAGAAGAAATAAAGGTGCAAGACTTCTGTCATATTTGAACTCAATTATTTTTATTGTAAGACCAAAGAAGCATCTTCTTTATTGTCTTTTCTTCTATCAGCTGTTAATTCAAGAAATTTCCATTCTCCTAGATTAAAATATTTTTGACCAAGTTTTTTCCACTTCCATCAAAAACTTTTTTTGCTTTCTTTACCATTTTATACAAAAACCACAACATACTTTTCGATGAGAAAAGCCGCACACACCATCAACTTGTTTATTTTCCACTTGTAATTCTTCAACTCTCAATCTTTGAGCTTGTTTAATTCACTTTTGAAAGTTTTACTGTAATTATTTCTTTCAAAGACACAACACAGCTACCAAAATATTAAACAAGTACTTGTAAACGGGATACTTTTGCTGCAATATTCAATACTTCCGTTTCATCTCTTTGCCATGTCTACTTTGTTATAACATTGAAAATGGCGGATGTTTGCAAAAAGACATGAGTTTGGCGAATTTCAAGCTTAAAACTATGTTTTTTAAATTTTCTTGATAAAATTTTGAAATATATCAAAACTAATTATTCATAATTGACCAAAGAGCTGAGCGGCACGCGGAAATTACAGAGTGGAGACACGCCACAAGTACAGCGGTCTGGGGAGAACAGTGTTATTGAGTATTAGAGTTTGCTGGAAACTAACTTGTGATAGGTAAGTGTCCCATCAAGGGGCATTAAACACAATCACTTGCTTAGCACTATAGAAACAATGGATAATGGCCAGCTGCATAAGCACTAGCCACTTTACAGGTAAAGGATTTAGCTTGTACAATATGTATGCCTACACATACAACTCTCCCGGATACAGAATGAATCTTCCAGTCTCCAGTATGGGTAACCAAATCTCCCAGACTTTGAACCTTTGCACAGCTGTAAGCCAATGTCCTGTCTCCAAATTATGTGCACCAATCAAAACAACTTCATTGTTTTAAACTCACCTCGTAGCTTCTTTAGGCATTTTTTAAGGTTATGCCATCTTTTAACCTCAAAACAACATGTTGAAGGAAAGTAAACAAATGCTTTCTTTGTTTTCAAGGCTACATACAGTATAAACAAACTGTGATGGTTCCCTGAGAATTTCCTACTTCTACTGTGGTTAACATAAACATTTGAAGCTTTAAGTTGATTGGGGTGTTCATCACTTTTTTCTTGGGATGGGGAGGGAGGGGGAGGGGTAGTTCAATGCCAGGAAGTTGTATATTAAGAAAAATCTTCAGATTTTAGATCTCTAGAGGTTGGCATCTCTGATGTATGCATTGGTTACAGTCACAAACTGTAGCCCCAGGCTCAGGTTATAAATTGTATGAGTCACATATAACACCATAAGAACCAAAAACTTACCTGTAATAACATAAAAGAACACCTTGATGCACTAAAAAGTAATAAAACAAACAGTTGTAGAAACTGCATGTTTGTCTTGAGGATATAGTAGGCCAGACGTGGTAGTTCTGCAATGTCACAAATTGAGAATAAAAACTATAAAAAGTTTATAATAAGTATGTTTCAGTCTCTACAGTTAGCAGGCAGAGTACAGGATCTATAATATTTTTAACCAAGTTAAAGACTTTTTTGAGTGTATCATTAATATTAAAAACTTTCAATAAAAATTCATATTCATCAGACTTGCTACCAACAGTAAATGTCAATTGTGGTTACAATTATTTCTGGTTAAAATTACTGATATTGGTATACCCTCAGAGATTGATTTTATACTTTTAACACTGTCACACAAAGATCTGTGAAGAATCAAAGTATATACAGTGATGCAACTCCTTATAATGTCTTTTATGCCAACTAGCCAGCCAAGTGATGAAGCGACACTGATAAGAGAGTAGTCTAGGTACTGTACTCAGGTTACAATTAGTAATGTTTTTAAAGTTAAGATTCTGATATTAAACTGGTGTAAAATGAAAAATATATATTATAAAATATACATACATGTGGATTTTTATAAAATAAAACTGTTAATATCATACATAATATCTTTATTCAGGCCTCTCACTGAGAAAAAAAGGAGGCGTGCAGGACATTGCACGCCTCGCAAAATGTAGGCGTGCGATGACGTGCGATCTTTTAAAAAGCACATATTTTTTGAAATTGACATTACTAATGTTATGCAACTACGTTTTATACTTTTCAGGTTCATCCAGTTAAAGTTTATGCTTGTTTGTTCTTAATTATGAGAACAAAAAAAATTCTGCCATTTAAAATCTACAAACTGTCCATAGCTTTTACTTGATAAAGGGAGATAAGGAGAGTTGAAAGTGCAGCAAGTGAAAAGAACTTTAATTGGATTTTCTTGGCTGCTTCAATCAGATGCTTTTTTGATACATTGGAGAAAAAGAAAGTGAAGGCGTGAACTGAACTTAACGGATCGTCACGAAAAACTAATTTATTTATTTCAATAAAAAAATTTTACAGTACAATATTTATTTGTTCAAGCTACTGTGCTGTTGTAGTCATACGAACTAGCAACGTTCAAACTGATATTCCAATTTTAACTTTAAATTGTAGTTTTTCATTGCCTTTAGTTTATTTAAATCTTGAGCAATTTAGTGTGTTTCAACAAAGTTTAAATGTTTTTATAGGTATTTACGTAAGTAGCAAAAAATTGTACTTGTAGATTGTTTTTGTTAAAGGCGCATGGTTTGGCGAGGAATTTATTTGAGAATTCATTAGGAATATTTTAAGAGTCCGTTTCTTGCAGTCAAAACTATTAATATTCATTTTGTAAAGATTTCCATGCTCATGTTTTGTCTGTAGGACGCGGAACTGAGCGAAATTAAAACTTAGACATCAGTGGAAACGACGGATTTTAAATATTGTTTATAAAATAACGTTGTCACTAAATCTCCGTGCGAAATTCTCAATTGAAGGTGAATAAATAAAGAAATATATACTTTCTCGTTCTTGGAAAACCTACCTTTGAATGAAAAGTTTAAAAATAGTTTCCGTTCATTACTTGTGGATTGGGTTACTTATAAATTGAAAAGTATTCTATTTTCAAAATAGTTGTTTGTGTTGTGGCAGACCGAGACAACTTTGAAAGATTTTCTAAGTCTGATTTTAAAACTTAGTTTTAGAGGAGTTTTTCAAAGTAACTTTTTTGAAATGATATTGATTGGCGATTAAATTTATCGTATCTTTAGATAAACATTCTGACATCTGATTTTTGTGTTTACGTTTTGTGAAACAACGTAAAATTTACATAAAAAATCTATTTATCCTTCCCGCGCCGTACTGTCTAAACCTGTCTAGACTGCTGTGCGTTTTTTCGCAAACTTGAAAGAACTCGAATGAAGTTGTGAGCTGCTGTCGTACAGATAGATAAGTTCCTGTTTATTTGTAATGTGCTACAGTATTTTATCGCAAACTTACGCAAGAAATATGGTTTGACAGATACAATGGGCTTCCCTAAGAGTAAATACTATAAAAAAGTGAGGTAATGAAGTAAAACTGTCTTACGTTTTTTTAAAAAAAAGTTAAGTAACTTCAATTTAGGCGTGCGATCGCACGCCTCAGTGAGAGGCGTGAAAGGTGATGGAAATTGAGTGTTATACAAAATTGGTGCGAACTTTGAAGATGCAAATGACCGAGTGATGTTGAAAAGTTGAAAGTTGTGGAACAAAATTGTCAGTAATTACTTGAAAAGGGAATAATTCTGACTGAAATAAATAGTGAAGACAACTAGCCATTGGTCGTGTTTTTAATTTCTGAATCAGATTCTTGCACCTAAGAGACTTGGTTATTTATTAGTTGTTAGTTCTTTTCTCTAGATACGAAAGCTGTTTTTCGCATAACTTCACTAGGCTATCTAGAAATATGTACATTTTGCAAGTTGTATGACTTTGCGCCGGTATTTTATGAATTTTCGAAGTTTTGATATTCCAGAAGATCTGGTTATATATTCAGTATCCCTACAGTACAGTATGAAAAAAGAAATGTATAAACTTTAATATATTCTTGTAACTAAATATGTTAAATTCTTTTAAGAACAATCAAATGCAATGTAGTAAAACAAAAACTGGATAAGTGTTATCGGGTCTAACGTGCAGGAGGCTAGGGTTCGATTCCCGGCCGGACCACCACTCAGGGTCTTAAAATAATTGAGGAGAAAAGGCTGCCTTTGCTCTAACATCTGCAAATGGTTAGACTTTCACGTCTTCTCGGATTAGGACGTTAAACCGTAGGCCCTCGGGGATTATATCTGTGTTTGTGTGTGTGTGTTGTAAGGCGAAAGGTCTCCATCCATCTTAGAGTGGTAAAGATGGTGTCCCCAATTAGTAGGCCTTTGGCCGGCTAGAAAGACTTGACACTTAAATAAAGTCATTATTATTATTATTATTATTATTATTGATATTATTATTATTATTATTATTATTATTCAGTTTCTGTGTTTATTTTACTTTGATACTAATGCAGTTCCAGTCCTTGGTAGCACTTTCTGTTCTAAGATTATTCTTTGGGTTTTGTGTTTACAACACGTTTATTTAATCAAAAATGTCTTTTCTGTATTAAACTTACTATTAATTAATATGATAATGTGATACAGATCGGGATATTTTGAAAACTTCTCGTCTTAGATCCAGTGTTAATTGACACATCAATGAATGTTGTAAGGATACAGTGGAATCATAATGGTTCTGTACTTGCTGTTGGTGGATCACAGAGGGCAGCCACTCAGGTAAGTTCACTCTGTTTCTGTTCTACTTCTCGATTAAATATAGCATTGTTTCAAGAAATGGTTCCGTGCTAGCTATCAGTAAAACACATATTTATGAGCGTTTCTCAAGAATGAGTAGTTTTTCAGTTGCAGTTCTGTTTTAACTGCCGATCAAAGAGAGCAGTGTTACAGGAAGCTTCTCAGTGTTCTGTACTGGTTGCCAATGAAACACTTGTAATATTGTTTCATGTACGTATTGGTTCAGAATGGCTTGGTAGTTACTCTTTACCAAAGAAAGCGGTGTTTCAGATAGGTTCTCAATAATCTCAAGAACAGTATGTAATAGATGACAGTACTAGTGGATCACAGATAACGGTGTCTCTGGAACAAACAATAACATGTTTCTGTATGCAGTAAGTGGACAAAAGAAGGTAATGTTTTACAATTACCTTAACGTTTTACATTTACCTCGACGTTTTACAATTACCTCGACGTTTTACCGTTACCTCGACGTTTTACAATTACCTCAACGTTTTACAATTACCTCGATGTTTTACAATTACCTCGACGTTTTACAATTACCTCGACGTTTTACAATTACCTCGATGTTTTATAATTTGCCTCAGTGTTTTACAATTAACTCGACGTTTTACAATTACCTTGACGTTTTACAATTACCTCGACGTTTTATAATTACCTCGACATTTTACAATTACCTCGACGTTTTACAATTACCATGACGTTTTATAATTACCTCGATGTTTTACAATTACCTCGACGTTTTATAATTACCTCGACGTTTTACAATTACCTTGATGTTTTATAATTTGCCTCAGTGTTTTACAATTAACTCGACGTTTTACAATTACCTCGACGTTTTACAATTACCATGACGTTTTATAATTTGCCTCAGTGTTTTACAATTACCATGACGTTTTATAATTTGCCTCAGTGTTTTACAATTACCTCGGCGTTTTATAATTTGCCTCAGTGTTTTACAATTACCTCGACGGGTTACAATTACCTCGACGTTTTACAATTACCTCAACATTTTACAATTACCTAGACGGGTTACAGAAACAGTTCTTTTCGTCGGAGCAAAGGACTCCAGTCCAAAACGTCAGCATAAAATTCATCTCCACTACGATGTAAAACTTATTTGTTTTTAAAAAGAACTGTTTCTGTAGAAACACTGACGCAGCTTACCACATATGACATTCAACGTTTTACAATTAGCTCAACCTGTTACCTTAACGTTTTGCATTTACCTCATTAAGTTTAGCCTTTCTAGTGTCCACCCCTTGATAACCAAACAAACAAAGAAACAACATCTTTATTAGCACCCTGTTTAAACTTAACTTACAAGAGATTTAAATAGAAAAAAAATAAGTAGAGTTTTGATTGGGCACGAGCCACTTAAGAAATAGCATGTAGCTAATGGGGCTTAAGAGGCTTTGTCAAGCAGGAAATTATATGGATAATAATACAGGATACATCAATATATTAATAGAACAAGCACAAATATGGCACAAGAGAACAAAACGTGCACACACATTCACACACAAAAGCAATGGGAGGTCAAAAACAGGAATCATTTAGATAAAGGAGTATTTTAAGTTTGTATAAATTGCAAATAAACAAAAAAATCAAATCAGCTTTTGTATTGATCTAAAAGAGAACTAATATTTAATGTTTTAAAACAAGAGCGAGATTTGGTTTTATAGTCATCTTGCATGTCATTCCAGATTTTACCATTTGCCATAATTTATGTTCGTATTTTTGGCAGGTAGTCAGTTTTCTTGGTAGCAAGTCTGGTATTATAGTGATGTATCATGTTTGTGAAAAAGTGTTTGAAAACTGGTGGCAAAATACCTGTATAAAAGTCATACATGAACGATGCATTGTTAAGATAAATTATGTCATGAAGTTTTAAAAGACTAAGCTGATGGAATAAAGTATTAGAGTGGGTCCTAAAATCAGAAAAAATCATTATTCTGATTGCTTTTTTCTGAACAAGTGAAAAGAGGGGTTCGAGAATAGTTGCATAGATATTTATACCCAAGTTACAACTGAATAAGATAAAAAAGGAAAAACTAATGTATAATAAAACATTTTAAGGACTGATCTATTTACATAATGTCTTATTTTGGAGAGAACACCAATGCAACGTTTGATTTTCTTAGCTATATGAATTATTTTATATTTCCAGTTAGGATGGCAATCAATGTAGATACCGTGATATTTAATGTACTTATCTTTCTTAATGAATTGGCCATTTACCTTTAAGCCCAGAGTGTAATTAAGTATTTTTTGTGATGGATTAAAAATAATAAAATAAGTTTTATCTATATTTAAAGAAGGAATATTGGCAGCTAGCCAACTTGAAACATGAACAAGGTTTTTATTTATACAGGATTTTAGAGCAAGCAGACTACTATTTGTGTAAAATAGATTAGTATCATCTGCAAATATATGAAAATTGAATACATTACTACATCTGTAGAAGTCATTAACATGAATAGGAAATAAATGAGGGCCAAGTAATGAGCCCTGTAGGACTCCATGGGTGAGGGCAACCATGTCAGACTCTAAATTATGGATTTACACAAATTGTCTTCTGTTTGATAGATAAGAAAAATTTAACCATTTATTACGCTATGAGCACCGCTACACCAAAAAGGCAAATCAACAGCAATTAACTTTGAAATGCTATTCATCGTTTTGTAACAGGATAAAGAAATCAATGTGGTCCAGTTTTATACTCCTTTTGGGGAGGTAATCTTTTCTGTTATTATTTAATATATTTAGCTGTTATAGCGTTTGTTGAGACGGGATGCATAAAACAGTAATCTCTGTCATAATCGACTTAATATCAGGGTTCGTCCAGGTCCTTAAAAACCTTGAAAGTCCTTACGTTTCACTTTCCAAAATTGGAGGCCTTAAAAGTCCTTAAATTTTACAAAAATCAGTCATGGTCCTTAAAAAGTCCTTAATTTTTTTCTTTTTCACTGAAGTTGGCATTTTGTTTAAATCACAACTCATGTACTTAGCTTACAAATAAACTGTAAAAAGTGCACAGTAATACTTCAGTCTGCTTACTTAATGCCAAATCAAACCTTTTGTTGTTCTATAGACTTTAGTGTCAGGTCTGTGAATAACAGCAACTAAAACGTGCCTAGAACTATATAACTGTGTCAAGAAAAAGCAATAACGTAAAAAGTCTTGTTTTACGTCAGTTCTGGTGGTTCATGTCTCATGGCTTAGGTCCTCAAAAACCAATAATCTTACCTTAACCCTTTCAGTACCAGTTGTTTTACTAAATTCTGCAAACTTGTTCCCATACTTTTCATTGAGCAAGTTTGAGTGAATGTTACTTTTACTCATCTGAAGTTTGCTCTGTTTGATCAAATGTCAATTTCTTATTGTTAAATGTTTCATTTTGTATGTGTTATGTAAGGAGAAGTTGGGTGTTGATGACTTATTGGTACTGAAAGGGTTAAAAAGTTCTTAAAAAGTCATTAAATTTTACTTTGAGAACAGCGGACGAACCCTGTAATACAAATACATATATCTGCATCTATGGTGCAGTTTCGTATGTTTTGTTGACTTTCTAAGATATGGCTTAGATAATTTCAATGCTGCCGCAATTAATTTAATTTATATCTGGACAAAAACGGCAGAGTGGAAAATAGTTGCTAGTGTACATATAGCTAAAAAGAAGCAAAACATGCCTTTACAAGAGAGTAGCTTTTTTATTCACATTCTGATTATTAATATATGATAAAATATCTAACGGCATTTTTACTCGTTAAATGTTTTTAGCAAAGAGAGAATTTGTGAGTTTTTACTTTGGAGAACTCGATGAATTCTGTTGTCATCACTCAATCAGCATTATTTATAAATTTCACATTTTTAAAGTGTTTGAAAATCTCTCTCTCTCTCTCTCTCTCTCTCTCTCTCTCTCTCTCTCTCTCTCTCTCTTTACTCAGTTTTTTCATTAAATTTTGGGAGAGTCATTCGAAAAGATCAAGTCAGATTCTTATAAACTTATGTGTTGTACATATTCCACTGCAGCACTTACGAACTCTGAAGGTCCCGGGAAAACAACTCACTTCAGCCTGTTGGGAAGGAGGAAGTCTCAGGATTGCTTTAGCGGTGGACTCCTTCATCTATTTTGCAAACATTCGACCTAACTACAAGGTTAGATATGGATTTGCCTTGATACATGAGATTCATCTTACAGATTGTTATCATTTTCATCATCATCATCATAATCATCACATTCGTTGTCATCATAATCTACACAATCAACATCATTGGCATCATCATCACCACCATCATCATCATTATCATAATCATTGTTCTCATTGCCATCATAATCTACACAATCATCATCATTGGCATCATCATCATCATCATCATTGGCATCATTATCATCGTCATCATTATTATTCCCATTGCCATCTTAATCTACACAATCGTCATCATCATCATTGGCATTATTGCCATCATCATCATCATCATCATTGACATCACCATCACCGTTGGCATGGCCATCACCATAATCATCATCACCGTCATCATCGCCATCATCATCATCATCATCATATTTATATTCATTGATTTGTCTACGTAATCTACATAACTATCATTTTCTATTATATAAGTATCACTCGGATTATAATCACATTCACGGCCACCAGCATCATCGCAATTATGAACATCTGTTATCGTAATTATGATGATGATTCTTCATCATCATCATCATCATCATCATCATCATCATCATCATCATCATCATCATCATCATCATCATCATCATCATC
>JAOTRI020085748.1:0-16380 GCA_028564885.2 Zoanthus sanctaehelenae
TAATTCGATTCAATCAAGATAGTGAAGATTTAATTATGTGTTAGTCTCTTAAAAATATGTAGGTAGTTTCGATCGCAAGAATCTTGGAAATTCACCTAGTGATGTTCGTGCAAATTGTAAGTTCGTAATTAAACAACTCTCTCTGTACCACCACTTACCACCCATCAGTATCACATGCTAGTAAAGAAGATGATTTTAGATCCCTAACTATCTAAGAGGAAAATATGACTAGCCGATTGTACACATTATAACCAAGAAGATCCATAGCTACCTAAAATGTGCATAACACTAACTAAGGAGATCACATGCTAAATAAGAAGATCCATAAATATCTATGAGGGGTACATAAATCAAATGTATAACATGCTAGTTAAGAAAATTAATAAGTCTCTAAAAGGGACATATGACTAGTACTAACCAATAGTATTACTTGCCGGTCAAGAAGATCCATAACTATCTAAAAGAGACCGTAAAGGACTAACCGAGAAGATCACTTCCTTGGTTATATGAGGATCCCAAAACTAGTCAAGAGAGCAAAATCCCTACTCAAGACGAGTAACATATGAATAGTTAAATGAACCACATGGTAGTCAAGATGCTCATATGACTTTGCAAAAGGATTACATGACTATTTAGTTATCTAAAGGGTCGCATGTCCAGCCATGATTATTAAATATCAATTAATAAGATCACATAAGTAGTCATTATGACGGCCACTTACGATTAGTGACATTTTTTTTATCCTGTTTTTAAATGACTTTTGAACTCAAATACCGCTGCTACGGGAAAAAAGGACAACCAGTGCAGTTTTACCTTCAGTACGATTGCGATTATGTTCACCGAGTACAATCTTGTAACTGCTGATTTCATTGTCTGTTACACAATGTGCTGCGGTTAGTACCCAATCCGCCCTAATGAGCGAGCCCCCACAGTGAAAATCTCCATAATAATACAAAGCTATTTGCCATGGCCAGACCCCTCGTCTTGCGTTGTTGCCATCGATCACATGACCAATGATACGTCGAAACCTTAACAAGGACTTTGGCGCTTGAGGTGATATTCCGCAGGAAGCTTAAAACGATAAAGCTCGAAGTCAGTAGTGATTGCAATGATTGTTTAGACGATAATAATAGTAAAACATTTCGCGTCATATTGTTGTGCTCTATATCTTTGTCAGTTAAAAATCAATGTTTCAATTAATCATAACAACAAAATGTGATCATCGAAACGTTCATTCTGTTATCACTTACAACTTAGTAATTATAGGAACAATACACAATAGTTAGGTGTTCTCATCGAGGACATGTACAACTCATTAATTGGTCCACTAAAGCCTTTGGAAAACATCAGGATTAAAAGTAAAATAACGTTTCTTTATCAAGTATTCATGTAATGATATTTATTTATCACATAATTATCCATAAAATACTTATATTTCTCTCTTTCAAAGAAGATATTTTTTCAACACTCGAAGATAAAATCCTTATCTCCGCGCGCCTATGTAATATCCTCAATATATATTTTATGACTATCAGGATATTATTTCTAAATAATTCTTAAAGGGAGTTAGTTACTGGAAGTGACTAAAAGGCGATAAAATTGTTTGACGTGCGCCCAAAAGCCCGCCAATTTAAATTTTTAACTTGAGTGTATACTCTGACAAAGGACAACAACCATTTTATTAAAAGCTCAATAAAAATTATTTTGATAAAAGCTCAATAAAAATTATTTTGATCAATACAGGCAGTAGTTTAAATTTTCTTAAGACTAATGGTATAGGCGGCTAAAGATATATTATTTTATTTTACACCTTGTTGACCTTATGGTCTCTGATATACCGAAGTTACCTGATCAGTTTTGATCTATTACCGGAGCGGATTTTTTCCAGTGCGCGAAGACTAATTATTAAACAATTTTTACACTTAGTAATAGTAATAATACACTTAAATAAAATTATAAGGGAATATAAACAATGATAGAGTTTGCTTTTTACAAGGAAAATAAAAAATATATACATTAAAAATAACAGTATTTTTTACTTTAGGCAGTTTAAAATAGAAGCCATTAGCTCATGACATTTTTAAATTAATTTTGCTCTATCTGAATGAACTCATTTTCATAGTTTCACTGATAAGTAATCACGAAGAAAATCAAAATGGAAAAAACGAAGAATAAACAAAACATATTGAATGAGGCTTAGGTTTATCAACAGGGTTTTAAGCTAAGAGATTAACTAAATGTTTCTTTGAGTTTCCTTTAAAGGGCTGTAGGTGTAAACTAGATTTCATTTCAAAAGGAAATGAGTTCCAAAAATGATGGCCTTGAAATATAATATAAAATGTGTTAAAAATAGTTCTTAAATATTATGTCTGTTCAGATATCTACTTTCTACAAAAGTGAGATCTATAGTGCTCTCATGCTAACTAAGAGAAAATTTTCTATAACTTTTGTTTGAACTACTCAAGTCAAACATTTATTTTTGATGTTTTTATTATTGTATTTTCTCCATAAAGCAAAATATCTAAAAATATCCTCAAAAAAATTTTGTATATCTTTGTATATTCTATCCTCTTGATTATAATGTTCAGTTTGGCGGTGACATGCACACGCTATGGTCTTATTCCATTCAAACGCATTGCGCAGATATGTATTATGTTTGTATAATCATTAAAACAACACTGCATTAAATTTGAAATAAAGTAAATTTGCATCAAATTTCAAAGGAATTTTTAATGATAAAAGTTGTGAGAACCGAATGCTAACACTAGCCAAGTATTGTTACGTTTGAATTTAAGGTGGTGTCACAGGGGGCAATTTTTTCAGCAACTTGCAGTGCAATGTTGACGATAAAGAAAAATTGCTCTGACATGTCTGACGAGAGCAATTTTTTTTGCAACTCGCAATAATTTCGTCTGTTGTCTGTGATGAAACTTGTTTCATCAGCTCATTGTTGTGTTTATGAGTGATTTGATTAGCTCATCACATTGCAATAGTTTGCAACATTGGCGTTGCGAGGCAGACTGCTGACAAAATGTAACACTCTGGAAATACACGTAAGTTTTTCAGCAACTTGCATTGTTGTGACATTGCGATGGAAGTTGCAGAAAAAATTGCCCCATGTAATACGGCCTTTAGTGCTATAGTAGATTAGCTTGTTTTTAAATTTGTAAAATCATATTGAGAAAAAAACAAAGAAAACTTTCTAGAAATAAATGATATTGTGGTCTCTAATAAGATAGCCAGCCTTATGTCATGACGTAGTTACGATATTTTTAAAATAGCTTAATTATGGTAGTGTTTTTTTTCTGCTTTTACCTGTGCTTGGAACGGTTGAAGGTCTGGCGCCATTAGGTGCGAAAACACACGAGGTTGGTCCCCAGCTTTCATGTTCAACTAAAGATATTTCATCGATAGCGATATCACTTCGAAAGTCTTTTCCCACAATCCCTTCAAATGTTACCTTAAAATTTATGTAAGCCAAATTATTAACAATTACAACATGGAATCGAGATTAATAAATAATGACAATAATTATGATAACGATAACAATTACTGTAACATTTAACGGTAACGTTAACGGTAATAGTGTTAATAAGAATGACAATGGTGATGGCAATGTTGGTGATAATGATGCAATACCAAATGCTTGTGTGGTGAGTACACTCTTTTTTTTAAAGAACCTTTTTTATAAGACCATCAGACTGAAAATCGCCAAAAATTTAAAAGCATGTTAAGAACATGCTAAACCCAAGAAAAGATGAATTATCGAAAATCATTTATTTATGATGAAATAATTCATACAGTGTTATTGAAAAATTTGCTTGAGCTTCTTGACTAAAGTTTGCAGATAACAATTTTATACCTCAGGTTTTCTTTCGTACCAGCTACTTTATTTTAAAATTTGATACAATACAAAGTACATGTTTAAATCAATGTATACAGAAAAGTACCACATACGGTACATGTTTATTTATATTCAGTCTAAAATCAGTAAAGATATTTTAAGAACATGTTTAAGAACATTTGAGGCTGATATACCGAAAATATTTAAGAACGTTCAGCATCAATCGAAAATTTCGACGTTCTTATAAAAAAAAAAGAGTGTACATTCACTTATATAAAGTCATTTGATACCACTAAACATGAGCTTGGGCTACCTGTGCAAAAATCGGATCGGGCGCTGTGCTCTCGTTCCATTTTGAATTCATACATACATGTATGATTTGAGACCACACTCCTATTAGTTGAATGATAATATGAATAACATACATAAATTAACTAAGAGCAGCGTCGCCGCTTTGAAAAAATATTTTATGCGAGAACAACAAAGAAATTTTCTTCTGGAAATTAGTTATTCTGACAAACTAAAAACAGTTCTGTTTACATTTACAGTACAGTGTCTATGGTTTTAATAAATAACAAAAGAAATTAAGTGTAATTTTGGCAAGTAAACAGTTTGATTTTCTCTCTCTTACAGTTACTAGGGGTGATAAATCGCTTAAAAAACTTGAAACACTATCAGAAACTACATCTGACCAATGTAAGAAGTTAATAAACGAGTCCGTTTTTGAGTTGTAATCGCTCAAATAACATCACACAAACTGGCCGCCTCCCAATCCCTGGTGAGACTAGACTGGCAAGGTTTGTTAAATTGTTCGACGTGTGCCCAAAAGCACGCAAAATTAAAATCTTGAGTGCTTACTCTGATAAAAAATAATTTTCGTTAGAGTTATGGTTTATATAGGCAGTAGTTTCAATTTTCTGAAGACCAATTAATGGTATAGACGGCCGGCCAAAGGTATATGATTTTTTAACGGTGTGGGCAGCTGATCGATTTTGACAAATTGCAGGGGCAGTTTTTTCCAGTGAGCATAAATTGCCTATTTTTAATTACATTTGTAAAATCTATTGGTTTCATATAATGTAATTTGTGTAACTGTTGAGTGTTCTTTGTATTACTTGGTATCCTGTGCAATTAATTAGGGAGGTTGCATTTTCGTTTCCTTCGCTTTGCTTGAAGCGCTTGCTTACGTCTTGCTTTGTGCTCACATTGACGATTTAACTCTCGTGGTGACTCGTGCGTCCTCGACGTTCATCACTCTAGCGTTTGCTGAGGTCTAATAATCTAGCTGTCTTTGTGAATTTAAAATTTCCATCTTTTAGCCGAGTCTTCATAAAAAGAAAGGCCTACTTTGAGTTTTTATTTACACGAACCATCCACCCTTCACCTCAACTACTATCTGTACCTCTACAAAAATCGAACGCGCTCGCCAAGGCTTTATTATCATTGGTTTAGTTCAGTCTATAATTATTTTTGGCTGGGCTGCCTATGGGCAAATAAGAAGCAGTACCGTGCACACAGCAGCGTCGATAATGAGCCTTAATGATCGGAACCGTAAAACCGTTTTTACAAGTTACTCTATTGGTGATTTAAAAGGTTCGTTCCGTGTAAAAACCTTATCGACTCTTCAGTCATTGATTTACAATCAAGTTGCTAATCAATAATATGGAAGTGATTGTAATAGATCGTGTTTATGAAAAAGAACGATTGAGAGATAAGGAAGGCCAGTGGGCTTATAGATTAAGAACTGTTACTTCGGATGGACTGAAGACACGGACACACGGTGCAACATTTCATGCAACATTGCGCGCAACAAATTTTTTGGAGGTGGACACACGGTGCAACAAAATCATACAACATTTCTCGTGATAGCGCGGCGTGCTTATCCATGCAACATTTCAAAAATTAAAACGGGGTCCAACAAGAAGTCCTTTAAAAAGAAAACTTGCTGTGCGCATTGTTGCTCGAGTAGAGCGCTGTTTAACTTCAGTTTGTGTTTCGTTCAATGTCGCATGCAACAAAATTCATCGGTGGGCACATGGTGCAACAAAGCTGTTGCGCACAATGTTGCATGAAATGTTGCATTGTGTGTCCGCGCCTTTAAGCTGTTAGCCAAGCAGCTCAAAACAATTTGATGTTTTTGTAAGGAACAGGCAAACAGAAGAAAAATGGTTGCTGCGCGGCGTTTGGATGGAGAAATATCAAAATTTCGAAGTGAACTGCCTTATAATATTACAACCGCTGACAAGCTCATTTGCAACCACGGTATTAAACAACTCCTTAAGATTTTTATTCGTTTATAATATTTCTCAGTGTCATTTGAAAAAATAACTTTACAGATTTAATCCACTACTTAAGTAGTGGATCTAAACAAAATAGGTTAGTTTTAGTATCCAGTTTTCCTTTAACAATGACTAAAAATTTGTAATTAACATTAAAAAATGCTAGACCTGTTTGGATTAGTGCTATATATCCGATTCCTTCTGGAACAAAAAAAATAAAAGGAATTTCTATCCTAATTTTGTGCTTTAAAAACATATATAACAACCCATTAATTCTTCTCCCAGTTAAAATAAGAAAGATGAAGAAACAAGTTTTTTAAAATTAGAGAAATTAATCGACTTATGTAAACTGAATACTTCATTGCTGCAATAATTTTGAGCTGTTTATTTGTCTAGATTTTCGGTAATTGTCTTAATATATAAATTTTGAAGGGATTAGTTATCTTTATTTTCAAACTTGCTAATTTGTCAGGAAAACAGTTCGAGAATCAGGTTGGTTTGTAAAGGAAGTTTGTTGACTTTGAAAATCAGCTTTCTTTCTATCATAAGGCCTTGTCTTTAACTAGAATTAACATCGTTAAACCAAAACAACACTACGCTACCTCCTCTGCAAGAGACAGTTGAAGTTTATTTATCTCTTCCGTGTACGTTTGTGTAATTTCTCCGGCCTGCTTTTCTATAGTCGCTTGGATTTCCATTCTCTCTCGCCCAAAGTTGTCCTCAAGTTGTCTGTTTCTATTTCGCAGTTCATTGATATCATTCAACAGGTACTTGATATCGTTAGCAAGCCGTACCTTACATTGATGTTCTTCTTCAAATCTTTTGCGAAGAAAATCCAAGTCGTTATCATTTCCCAAGTTTGTGTAGAATGCGTCTTTTTGATACGTACTTCTCATCTGTTCAGTGAGACTGTCTCTTTCTTTTTCCAAACGTTGCACTCTATTCTGGAAATCTATAATTTGCTTCTGAAGTTGTGCTTTGGCAGAAACTTCGCTTCTAAACTTTACTTCCAGAAGTCGAAATTCTTCAAAGTTGCGCTTTTTAAGGGTCTCCAGTTCTCGGTCACGGTCTTGAAGAATCCGTTCATGTTCTTTGTTCTTTCTTTGTAGTTTTCTGAGGTTGTCTTTAATGCTTAACCCATCTTCATCGGATTCACGCCTGATTTCTTCAATTCGCTCCTGTTGGTGTTTGACAGTGCGCTTTAGATCTTTAATGGCAGCCTCAAGTTTGCTTTTCTCTCGTTTAATATCTATCAAATCTTTCTCTCTCATTATATCATCCATTGAGTTGTTGTTGCACTTTCGTCCGTCAATTTGGGCAAGAATGTCTTTAAATTCTTTGTTTTCGCGTTCTAATTGTTCGACATTGCTTTTATACTCGGAAAGTTCGGTCACGTTTGAAACAGATGATGTATGATGAATTGATTGGCTTTGCAAAGTAATGGAAGACCTTTCCAACGTTTTGAGCGACTTTGTCAGGATATCGTTATCTCTTCTCAATCCCCGGACGGTTTCTTGCATTCTGCTAACATTAGTTGAAAGTCGTTCGTTCTCTTCCTCCAAATGACGGCGCTCCTCTTGTTCTTCATCGTAATCTCGTTCCTTTTCTTCGTTTCTCCGTTTTTCACCCTTGAACGCTCTTTCAAGAATTTCCTTTTCTCTCTTCACTTGTTCAAATTTTGATCTGTAGTAGTCAACCTCGGCCACCCACTTGCTTTCCATTCTACCACTATCCCTCGGTGAATTCGGGTAGGAGCTGTCCCTCGGTGAATTCGGGTAGGAGCTCGTGTCATAGGATTGATAGTTGTGATGATCATCGTTATCTCCGTGCTGATAATCAGAAATGGTGTTAATGGAAAAATCTCCATGAGACGTGTCTATAATGAAATCCTTTAGGCGATCTGGGGTACGGCAATCGTGCATACTGCTAGCTAGTTCTGTAAAGCGTACTTCGAGGGTATCCCTTTCTCGTTTAAGCTCGTCATATCTGCAGAAATATAATGCACTCTTAGCATTTCTTGTTGCTTTTGTTAAAAGAGAATATCGGAAAAATTGTTAATGTTTAAACTTCCTTAAAAGCTTCTTCATTAAATATTCTATATAGCTTGTTGTTGTCATTTGATGTTAACTTTTTAACCTTTGCCAGTTTAAAGTAGAACGGGCTAAACTAAAAGATTTTATGTACAACTTTGCCTTTAACATAACTTGAATGCTCCCGTATTTTTTTTGATATCTATCGTTTATATTCCATCACTGAGTCAAAGGTTTTGCCGGTATTTGTTACAAAAACAAAAGCAGTTTTTATTTAAGATGCAATACCACATGCTGTTTTCACTATTGTCAAAATTAATTCCCATTGGTTTCATGGTAGTGAAATGAATAAATTTCTGTATTGTATACTAATCAAAATATATCTGTTGAGCACATTCGGAATTTTATGGGAAATATTTAATAAAATCTATTCGACATGATATTATAAGTATAATAACTCAAATAGACAAGTTTTGTGCCTTCTTTTTAGTACATGTTTTTTTTAGCCAGAACTTAACACAAAGGATTTTCTTCAAACATACCTTCCTTCCATGTACTCTTTGTCCCTCTCCAACCGATGACATTTTTCCTTGAGCTCGTCCAATAATGCTTGATGGTAGCACGTTCCATTACACGATCCACGAGAGTTACAAGTGTGCTTTTTTTCTTTCTCTCCTGAATCAATAGTTCCAATCACTTCCACATTCCAAGATTTACTGTTTGTAGGCTCGAGAGGCGTCTCGGTGATCTGAGGAAGAACAAGTCAATGTTTCAAAGGTACGGCCTTACACGTAATTTACTCAAGGAAACGTACGTTGACACGTTTCTGCTCATTTCCAAAAAGTGTATGTGAGGCGGATGTTCCCACTTTGTCAGTGTGGATGAATGCATAAAGATATAATTAATTTATTTTATTTTATGCGTATGAAAATATCAGACTTGTCTCCTTCGTGGTACACTAGGGTGTCATTCGACACATGCACGCGCACTCCTTCAAAGTTCTCTTTGATCCATATTCCTTTTTGTGTGTTGTGGTTTTGTAGTTGGCCTCCCCAGCTTGCTCCTTTACTCGTTGAGCTCATATGGATCGCACTTTAATTTGTTAAACGAAATTCCTAAAATGACCCCTTGCCACGTTCATTTACTGCCACTATTACATGTTTGTTGTCCGTTGCATGTCCTGTCCCAGCTCTGCTTGGAAATTGCTGTGTGTTAGCAAAATCAAGTACTCTGAGCTATGTGGTGAAATTCCATCTAGCAAACTTCAGGGTCACCTGATATAGTAAGGGAGATAACCGTTCCATTTCGCAGTTACTGTACCTAAAATTGTGCCTCCTTAAAATTCGTAGGTTCGGTTCCAACATGTTGAAACTCTCTTACTGGTAGTATTGGGATCAAAAGGCTTTCTCCGGCTAAAGTTATCAAATTGCATAGAATTCGTTTATAAACGGATTGTTCAATGTTGTTTTTTGATACAATGGAGACGCGTTCCGTAGTCTTTCTGTTAAACAACACGTTCTTTGAAAGTCATCTCCTGGTCACGCTTCCAGTAATTTTTTTTTGTTATGATAACTTATATCCGTATAGTAAACGAGCAGTCTCTTTCTTTTCCTCATAATCAGTCGAAACTGCAAACAAAAATTCTTTAGAAACTGACTGATTGTATTGTGGGCGAGGAAGGAAAGGAAAGAAAGAGACTGAAAATCTTGCTGAGGATTAAATGGCCTTTTTGTTACATAAGAACAAGATTTTGCAAAAGAATACGTACAAGAAAAGTGCCAATGCGGCTCCAAGAATGGCGCTAATGTCTTGAGAGAAAAACTAAAGAAACCATAAGTTTCTCAAACATGCAATTTTAACAGAACGAGAAAACGATTTCCCGTTGCAGATATCACTGATTCTAAAGTTTCCTTGCTAAGGTGGAGTATAAAGCCAGTTGACAAACCAAAGTTATTGAATCAGCATATGTGATCTTGTGCGCGTACATGGTCTTTGAAGGACGCACAAAATCAACACTATCGGTTACAGATTTTGTTTTGGAAAAGTATTATAAAACCAGTTGGTACGCAAACACAAGATTTCCCATGGGCAAGGACACAATTGCTTGCTTCTAATTTCTGTTCTGATTTTAGCTCAACTATCCGGAAACTTTTTTCTCACAGACAGTAATAAAAACCCATTCCTCGCTCGCGTTAAACTTCGAGTGAATGACAGATGGTGCAATTATTTATTTAAACCATCAATAGGAATTTCTTGTCATAAGCGCGACTAGGAATTTCTATTTCACTGAAACCATTGCAATACAATCGGTCAGCTAATTCTAAAGAATTTTTGTTTGCAGCTTCCACTGATTAGGAGGAAAAGAAAGAGACTGCTCGCAGTCTAAGTTCCTCATAATTGTTAATAACAAAGATTGTCCTTCTCGAGAAACTTGATGTGATTTGTACTTCTTCTAAAACAAATCGTTTAACTATTCAAAACCATCAAATTTAAAACTTTCATTTGTATAATATCTGTTATTTCTTTTACATTTTTTCTCAAAGCAGTTGTCGCTGCCACCAGTTCCACCATCAGTTATTTGCTGTGAACCTTAAGCAACGAGGTCGGCAAGGCCGACGATGGCGACAAAGAACAATAATGCACATTGGAATGCATCGGGCAGAATACTTACAGATAGCTGTCGCTAAAGTTTAAACTCGAAATGAACTTTTGGTAGAGTTATCTAGATAACCAAGAGCGTAAAAGCGAAATTGTCCTTAGTATTTGTTTGGCGTAATGGAGAAACAGCTAATCATTTTTTTATTTACCAAGTCTTAGGCAAAGAAAGAGAATCCTGATGAGCTGTAAAAACAAGAAAAAAGCGAACCAGAATTGACTCTTTTTGAGCTATCGTCTTTGGCGTTCCCGTCCTTTATGCTTAAGGTCTTTTAATATTTTGACAATTTTGTTCTTGCCCAAGCTGACTCAGTTTTCCATCCTCTCGAGATCTGTTATCAAACTCCCCCAAACTGGTTATTTAATTTTTATGAGAAATAGTTAACAGAATTAATTAGAAATACAGTAAAACACTTAAGAAATAAAACATTTTTTCTGTGCCTTCATAGCGCTATAGAGGCACAGAAAAAATGTTTTATTTCTTTTATAAAATATTTATTCCATTTTTAGGACTCTGAGAAAGAGAATTACAACCGCATTGTTATTTGTGTTTATTTCATGATCATTTTACAAAATCTCCTTACGAGGACTAGTGTATGTACGTCATTTCTATACTTTCATTGGCCTATGAAAACACAGTCCTCGGGCAATAGAAACCACTGTACTTAAATATTAAATATTTTATAATTTTTAATGAAAATTCAACTTAACTAAAATGAAAACTCTAAGAAATGAACAGCTTCTTACTGAAAACTTTTGTGACATTAACTCCAATTTTCACAGTTGTGTACATAAATAGTATATAGTATATTAGTTGTGTTTTCATGTATCAAAACACATTACCCTTTTAAAAGTTATGCCCAGAAAAAGAAGAGAAATTTTTGACTACTTTATGTTACTTTGGAAGAAATCATTTCTTTTCCACTTTCTGTTAAAATATGATAGCAAGATTTCTTTTAGGCCATTGCAACAACGTAAAAGATTTCACTTTCAGTTAAAAGACTATCATTTTATGCATTTATTTATCCTAATTTATAATTTCATAGAGAGTTTTCAATTACTTTGCTATGACAAACCTGTTGCCTTTTCATATCTTTCATATTTTCTTCTCAGCCGACTTGCAATCCCACCCAGAAACTCATCCTCCATTGAGTCATCATCAGTCAGCTCGTCATCATAGTCCGAGTCATGATGATGCATACAGCCAAACATTCCTGGAAACCCAATTCAAGCCACTTTTTTTATAATTTGACACTCAAAGAGGATAGATCCACGGGACATTTGTGGGATGTGAATAATGGCAAATTCAGTGTTATGTATGGAGTATGGATACATCATTGGTATATTTGTGAAAGTAAAGACAATGACTCCAAGGTCGGGAGAGATTTTGTGTGATTTTGGAAGATGCAAGAAACAAGCTAATGGATTAGTGGGGCCAGTGGAGGAGTTGTATGCATAGGTGGAAACAGTAAAAGATTTTTGTTATTTGGGGGTTGGAGTAAATGCAAATGGTGGTTGTGAGGCAGCTGTGACAGCAACAGTAGCAAGCATTGGGAGGATGAAATTACTAAACTCCAACAAGTTCTGAATAAAGATGAAAGGAATGATTTATTGGACTTGCATAACATTGGTAATGTGATAAATTATGGGATTGGAACATGGTGTTTGAGGGAAAAAAGATCATTGGCAACTTTGAGCAACAGTAGCGAGCATTGGGTGGATGAAATTACTAAACTCCAACAAGTTCTGAATAAAGATGAAAGGAATGATTTATTGGACTTGCATGACATAGGTAATGTGATAAATTATGGGATTGAAACATGGTGTTTGAGGGAAAAAAAGATCATTGGTAACTTTGAAAACGACTGGGATAGAAATGGTAAGTCCAGCTACTGGTATCCCCATTAACGGGGATAAAACTTTCAAGATCATAATTGGACTTAATGGCTATAAATTTATAAACACTCTACGATTTATACAAAATAACTAATAAAAACGAAATATACTTTTTGAATGAAAGGCATCACACCTAATGGAAAAAGTTTAATCATTGTATGAGATATTTGTAAAAATAATATTAATTTTTAAAAAAACTGTTTTGATTCTCTCTCAATCTGGTTTTACATCAGTGAAATCCACTTAGTGACGGGTATGATGTTGCATTATACAAATAAATAAATTATAAGTATTTTAAAAGAACAAAAACAACACCAATATCCAACGTTTCAAAGTCATCCTGGCTTTACTTTCAAGGATTCTATTCATCTGGAAATTTAAGGTCTTATTTTAACATAAAAAGTACCGTGGAATAAATAAGGCGGACATGGTTGGCGCAGTTGGTAAGATTTCTGCTTTCCAACCACGAGGTCCCCAGTTTGATCCCGGCACTTTGCTGAGATTTGAGTATTTGTGTGGCCTTCTTTTCTGCCTAAGCCAACTCAACTTTCCATCCTTCCGGAATAGGTAAATGAGTACCAGCGTCTGTTGGGAGCTAACCTGCGATAGATTAGCGTCCCATCCAGGGGGGAGTCAAAGACTCTCATTTGCTAAACACTACAGAAACCGGAGATAAGCGCCGGCTCCATGGGCCACTAGGCTTGAAAGGTTTTAGCTTAGAATAATAGAAATGTTACTGGGCATAAAGAGAGAAAATAAACAATTAAACAAACACTTTAATAGTGTTCAACTTGGGACTCTTGTCATGGATGAAGAGCATCTCATAGATCAGGCAATAAAATTTACTGTTACAATGTTTGAGGACTTGAAAACAGTTAGCTACTGTAATTGAGAGTTTCAAATGTTGTATCAGCGTTCTCAGTAGAAGCCAGCAACCAGCGAATTCCGCCACCTTTCAAAATGACAAAAGCCCCCTGTGCAAGCAATGTTTAGCTGCAATGCAAGGTTTAGCTGGCAAGTTTTAGCTGCCTGTAATTATGTACTTCTTGGCCATTTGATCAAAAAACTACTGAGAACCTTGTTGTATGAGCCAACAAGCTCACCAACTGCAGATGTGGTTGGATATTTGTGTTGATTTTTGTTCTTTTAATACTTTTACAAAATCTCTATTATTCAGAATAAATTATAAACTACAATAAATAATAATATATATTATAACTATATAATATAATTTAACTATATCACAAAAATTAAAAACTAAACAGACTGACATAGTTAATTATCTGAATTCTGTTGAAAATCAACCGAACTGATTCCACTGGCTCGTTTAATACGTAATTTCTAGCTGATGAGGTCAAACCTTTAACGAAATTCAAAACTGTTGGTGGGCTGTAGAAGCTATCAAATTATTTGAACAGCTCTAAGCTTTTCGATTTAACAGTCATGTACCATTACCAGGGCTGAACACTAAGTATTCAACTTGCTTGCCTACACTTCAAGATCCATCTTTATGGGCCATTTGGTACATAAAGGAATTATTTTTGTCTTGATGCTAGCAATGAACTTTATAGCATTGAATTTTATAGCCAAAGGATTTTAACAAACTTTAAGGTTTAACTTTTGAGATGTCCTCTATCACTATGGAAACACAGAAACAAGTTCAGCCATATTTGTTTTGCTTACTTTAAGCTACTGTAATTGTTAAATAGCTTGTGGAAAAAGAACATATTCTACAACTATCCAAAACTGAAGTAAGTAAGTGACTTTATTTACTATCATGGTTAACACGTGAATGTTAGATAAAACTAAAATATTCAACTTAAAAATAAGACAACAATTACGTACAAAACTTTAAGAATGACAATAGTAATTACAAATATCATAATTTGTTTACAAAAGAAATAAAATGTACAAGGGATAAAGCACTACAGCTTAAAATATTTAATACACTACGTAGTTTTCTACTTTGATAATAATTTTCTCCAAATTTTCTCTTTAAATATACATAGGGTTCCATTCTTTGATAGTTCTTACAGAAAACGTCTTTTCACCCTCCATGGAACTTTTGTATCTCGGACACATCCTGTTAAATTGAATGCAACGAGTTGTTCGAGTGTGAACGTCAGAGTTCTTTATCAAAAATGTATTTAGATATCTGGGAGTGGAGTAATTACTATTTACTCTAACTGACTTTTCAAAACCATTGTGTTCCTTTTAATACAAAGTTGTTTTGATATTAATTTTGTAGCCTGTTTGTGGCTTGTTACCTACCATTAGTGTTGAGTCCTGCAAGATTACATTAATTTTACTCTCTTTATACTAAAGTAAGTTATACTAAAGTACTATACTATATACTATACTAGTACTCTCCTTATACTAAAGCTTACCATTTGCAAAGAAGATGTGAGCAAATAATTCAAACATAGCATCCTGCAATAAAACATCAAAATATCAGCAAGCAAGTCTAAAACAATACAAAAAGCAATGAAAATAAAGAAAATAAATGATACTGTACAGTATGAATTAATAACTAAAGGATAAAAAATGTTATTTATTTCAGAATTTTTTAACCACTTCTAAGCACTATGGACTGTATTCTTCATTAAATGAATGAGGTTGATTGCTAAAATGCTGCTATGTATAATTAAGTAGAATGCTGAGAAGAGAAGATGGTACCATTGCTAAAGTAGCACGGAAATGGAATCTACAGGGCAAAAGCAGATAAGGGTGGCCCACACAGAGCTAGTGGAGAGTACAAATGGCAGATATGAAAGCAAAGAGCATAATCTGGATATATATATAGAATGAAAGAAGAGGGCAAAGGATATGAGAACTAGCTAATGGAAGTGCCAACCCGATCAAGGTGGTTATGGTGATGAAGAAATCATGACGTATGAGTGTTTGTTTGAGACCTTGTTAACGCTTCTTGATTTGTGTTTTTGACTTAATTGTGACCAACAAAATGAAACAGAGGCGACAGTGAGAATGTGAACTGCAAAGCTAAGAGAAACATTTGAATTGAAAACAACAAATTAATGGAAACTCTGGTATTTCAGAAACTTAGATTCTGCTAATACGAAGTACCTCTGTATTTTTGACTATGGGCTGCAAGTAACTTGTTTTTGCTTTAATCTGACTCAATTATTTAACTGTGCTGAATATGAGCTTCTCTGTAGCATCTGATCGCCAGTCATGACAGTTTTGTCAGTTACAAGAAATGGTTTAGAGTTGTGTTAAACCAAAGTTCTAGCAAATCTAAATTTCACAGTTATTGCGTTTTCTTACAGTTTTTGGACCATTTTAAAAAAATTTGTTCTTGATTTCATTGTCAATCTCAGCGCTTACTTAATTTACATGTACTTTGACTTTTCATTCAATTATTGAAACTCGAAGATCATTAAAAATATGAATGTTTATAAGCATTGCTGCTTCTCTGGTGTTTGAATCAGTAATGTTAAAGATACCAACCAAAATACAGTCGAACTCCCCTATAACAAACTTTGCTATAACGAAGACCCCATTAAAACGAACAACATTTGAAAGCCTGGCAGAATTACAGTAAAAAATGTGGAAACATACTCTGCTATAACAAATATAGAATTCAGGGTTTTCAATAAAGTTTGAAGTAGGTGGTGAAAGTTCAGGAATAGACGGCGAAGTAGCTGATATTTCTCAT
>JAOTRI020085828.1:0-27230 GCA_028564885.2 Zoanthus sanctaehelenae
GAGCAATAAAAAAGAGCATATATACATATTTATATATACTGTATATATAGGGCGAAAAGGGAGGAGGAGAAAAAGGGATTCATATATATTATATTCAAAACCTGTATATGAGCCGTTAGGCGAATATACAGGTTTTGAATATAATATATATTCGAATACGGTATATATATATAGTATATATATTATATATATAAAGCTCTTTATATATAAATGCTCTCGTGCTTCGCTCGCTCTCGTGTTAACGCTCTCTTGCTTTCGCTTCCCGGAACGCCGCCTTTTATAGCCTCGCATATGTAATTTGATATCCTAAATGATCCTAATGAAAAAAGTTTCAGGAAAAAGTTACGTAACGCCTTTTTAATGAGAAAAGTTGTAGAAAATAGGTGAAAATCATGATCACGTAACCGATTTCAATTTTAAATTTGAAAGTTGATTCATTTTTTGAAAACGTTAATAGCGATCGAATAAAAAATTTTCAAAAATATCATTCGTGAAACATGAAAAAGTTCATTCATTCAACCAAAAAATGAAAATTTGATTTCGAAAATTATAGTCACGTAACCGATTTCAAATTTTAGAAAAAAAAGGATTCATTTTTTGGAAACGTTAATAGCATTCCAATAAAAACACACACAAAAAATTAATTCCTAAAATATGAAAAAGTTGATTTCCTCAAAAAAGTGAAAATTTGATTTTGAAAATTATAATCACGTAACCGATTTTCAAATTGAGAAAAAAAAAAGTTTCATTTTTGGAACACGTTAATAACAATCTACTAACAAATTAAAAAGTTGATTTTAAAACATGAAAATCTTTATTAGATTTATTAGATTAACATATCAATTTTAAAAAATGTTTTTATTAAAAATTCTTCAGTTCTTCTCTCTCCCCTTTTTCGCCCAACTTGCATAGGAAAATGTGCTCATCTTTTGAATACGTAAATAACAATTTAATAAAAAGTTGATTTCATGAAACATGAAAAAGTTGATTCAATGAAAACTTGAAACTTTGATTTCGCGAATTGTAATCACGTAACCGATTTAAAAGTTGAAAAAATGGTTCATTTTTTGAAAACGTTAATAACAATTTGATAAAAAGTTGATTCAGTGAAAAATGGAAAATTTGATTTCGCGAATTGTAATCACGTAACCTATTTAAAAGTTAAAAAATGATTCATTTTTTAAAAACGTTAATAACAATTTGATAAAAAGTTGATTCAATGCAAAATTGAAAATTTGATTTCACAAATTGCAATCACGTAACCTATTTAAAAGTTGAAAAATGGTTCATTTTTTGAACACGTTAATAACAATCTGCTAACAAATTGAAAAGTTGACTTTAAAACATGAAAAATTTTATTTGAAAAGCATTGATTTATTAGAATAACATATCAATTTTAAAAAAATGTTTTTATTAAAAATTCTTCAGTTCTTCTCTCTCCCCTTTTTCGCCCAAATTACATGGGAAAATGTACTTCTCTTTTGAAAACATTAATAACAGTTTGATAAAAAGTTGATTTTGAAAAAAGTTGGTTTAATAAAAAGTTGATTTTGCAAAAAGTTGAAAAGTTGATAAAGTTGATTTTGTAAAAAGTTGAAAAGTTGATTTTGTAAAAAGTTGATTTTATGAAAAGTTGAAAAGATGATTTTGTAAAAAGTTGATTTTGGGAAAAGTTAATTTTGGGAAAAGCTAATTTTGGGAAAAGTTTATTTCTGGGAAAAGTTGAAAAGTTGACTTTGTAAAAAGTTAATTTTGTAAAAAGTTAATTTTGTAAAAAGTTGATTTGGTGAATTATAATCACGTAACTGATTTTAAACATGAAGATAACTCATGAATAAAAAATGAATTAAGTGAAAAATTGAAAACATTCTTGAAAACGTAAATAACAATTTGATAAAAAAATTAAACAGTTGATTTTATGAAAACCTTGAAAAATACTTCACTTTTTTTCTCTTCTCTTACTTCGCTCATATTACATGGTAAATTGTGTATAGTCGCCTACTTAATTTTAAAAATTAGAATGTATTCTCATGGCATAATCACAACCATGTCATGATTTGAAATATGAAATATTGATTCAATGAAAAATGAAACAGTTGATTTCTTAGATTGATAATTTTAAACATTGTTAACGTAGTTGTTGATTTTTATTTAAACATACTTGAGTTCCCCCCTTCTTTTTTTCGCTTAAATTGCATGGTAAATTGTTCTCGTCTTTTTAAATCATTCTTTTAATAACAACTCATTGAAAGCATTTTGGTATCAAGTGAATGAAATATTTTATAAAATTTATGAGGGAGAAAGAAAATATCAAACATAAAATCAATAGACTGGTTTTATTTCTTTTTAATATGAATATTGTTATATTGATATGGAATCTAAGATCTTATAATTGTTGAGTTGAATAAAATACAGCATTCGAGAAAGTAAACTACGTTTCCATTTTAAAGTGTTGAGAAAAAGACATGTTTTAGTTGTATGTTGTGAATGTGATCGTGTATGATTTGTTAGATAGGAAATAAAATTTTTAAGAAAATTGGCAGGGGAAAATTCGTTTTGGTACGGATGAGAATCTGCTTGCCAGGTTTTAATTTTTTTCATATTTTTAACAAGTGTGTGTATTTCTTCGGTTTCATTGGGAGAGATTATTATTAGTAATGTTTTAGGGTTTGTATTAGTATACATAAGTAGTTTTTGTAAGCTTGCTGCGCGTTTTATGTTTTCATTTTTAAAACGTTCATTAAAAGATTTTTCAGTGTTTAGTAAGTATGAAAGTTTTTTTATGATTTTTTTTGTACCAAAAACATATTTTCCTATTTGTGGATCATAATGAATTAGTCCCATAGGATTCAGGATCGTTTGAAGTGTTGGATGCTTGATTTCACAATCTCCTTCCATATACCATTTTATGATAAATTCTTGAATTATGGGAACACGAAAAGCTTTTATTAATGCATGAAGAGGTTTGAAAAAGTTGCGCGGAAAAACTAATGTGCTTAGTAAATTTTCAAGAAGTGGATCAGGTATAGATTTTTTTTGAAATATAGTTGGAAAATTGTCGTCTTCAAAAAGATGAGTTTCGTTTAAACCTAATGGTACAACATAAGTGTTTTCTGGAAGTCGGAGTAAAAATTGGGCCATTTCATTATCGGACCAAATTTGCGGTTGTAAAATACCGACGCGATAGAAATTAGGTGTTATAGGAAATTCTTCTAATTCTGATTTCATGGGTGGTTGTGCTAGAGTTTGACGTAGAGATGTTATAAAATGACATACAGTAGTAAAATTATAGATATTGATACATTTAGCAATGTATGGTTTGGATTGATAAAATTCTATTACATTTTTTGGAAGTGAAGAAGAAGCATTAAGTGAAGAAGAATGGAAAATTTTATCTGGAAAAAACGAGGACAGGAGTTCTTTTGTAGTAAATTTTTCATTTAGGTCTTGTATAGATGGAAGATTATAATTTTTTAACCATTTTATTAATTCAGAAATTTTTTTTATTCCAACAGCATTTAGTTTGAATTTTGCGTACGGATGATGATGTAACATGTTAAGATGACCGCGACATAAAAGTTTCATAGTTTTATGTGCTAGATTTTCTTTTTTAGAATTTTCATGTTTATTTTCTAAAAGGATTTCAGAACATTCAAAACAACCTTCTAATACAATATCATCGTTGACAAGTTTGGCTAATCGTTGAATGTTTTTATATTTTGTGATATGTTGTGGTGAGCGGAGTTTGGCTTTTCGGATTCCGCTTCTATATATATTTAGGTCTCGTTTAAGACAAGAATCGAGTCGAATTTTTTCAAATTTATGATTTTTTAAAATACGTTTACAAATAGTCGCTATACGTTCTCCTTCTTTTTTATGTCCCTTAAAAATGTTTTTATAACGATGCAAGTCTGTTTTTTGGATAGTTTCGGGACATGCTATAGATAAAATATTACCGTTCCAAAATGTATAAGTTGATATAGGATGAATCAGTTGTTTGGGTAAGGTTATTTTATCTGTTTCTCCTCCTTTTTCTATTTCGCCTGCTGAGTTCAGTTTTTGAAACGTTATTAGATATCCATTTGGATCGATTTGAATTATTTTGGCGTTGAGGATTTTATTTCCGGCACGTAGAAACATTTTCTTAAGGACTGTATTCTGTTTTGACGATTGTTATATATTATAGTATTGGAACGGGAAATTTGCTATATAAATCAAGTAGGAACAAATATTTTTTTTCATTTTTTATACTTTGTTCAAGATGAAGTTTGATCCTAAATTTTATTTTCAGTTTTTATGGGATGCTGATGTTCAGCTTTTTAAAGATCCTAATCCAATAGAGTCTTTTACAGAGGTATATCAATTGATTCCGGGAGAAGCGACATTATTTGATTTAGCCATTATTGATGAAAATCATCCGGTATGGAAGGCGTATTTGGAAGCCCAGTCTCAGATCTCGGCAAGGACTGATGATGAAAACGATATTCAACTTATACCAACCATGGGTGTTCCTCTTTTTGTTACGACTTGTTTTTACAAAGAATATGGTTATAATATGCAATCTATAATAACAGATTTAAATTATGGACGTTTGATTGATGAACAACATCAAATGACTCCTTTGAGTGCTAATCATGTACAACTTACAAAACAGATTATGAATCTTGTGTATGGAAATTTTACTTTTAATGATTTAACATTAAATTTTAAAGTGATTCCAGAAACCTGTTTTGATGATCGGAAAGTATCGCGTGAAATTCTTGTAGGTAATAAACCAGTTATTGCTGTAGATAAATGGAATCCGAATTCCAATAAAAAATCCATGTTAGAACAGAAATTACAAAATGGTTGGATGATGCATAAAACAACTGAGGAGGATCAAGGAAGACAAACTGAAAAAATGAAAAAAGAATTAGATCAATTTTATGATGGGTGTTGTGAAGGAAATAATATTTCTAATATGATGTGTCATCAATATTTGGCATTGATGTTTCGATATTTTTTTAATCATGATAAAATGCGGTTTCGTCCTCGTTTTGATTTACCCGATATACAACAATATCAACGGATTCGTTTTCACCAAAATATTATGGCATTTGAAAGTAAAAATGCTTGTATTCATCCTATGAATATAACGGGTGCAAAAATTGGGAAAATAATGTCTTTTAATAATAAAACGCGTACGAGTGTTGAGTTTTATCTAAAATCTAACAATGAAAATGGTATAAACCGTAAAAAGTCTGATTCCAGGATTCTAGTATGTGGAACTTTAGCTCCGACTATTGAGGGACCTTGGGGAAACTATGATTGTGCACTAACTAAAGAAATTTTTAAAACACAATATAAAAAAGATGAAGATCGATTTAAAACGCGAAAGAAAAGAGATCAAAATGCAATGCAATTTGGTATAGAACCTTGTAAGGTCATTTTTAAAAGAGAAGAAGAAAAAAGTCTTAATAATAATGATGATGATGACGAAGAAGAACGAGACAAAGGAAAAAAGTTGTCTAATGTTAAATTTAAGGATGCTATAAGGCATAATATTAATATCATTGCTCCAGATTGTGATGCTCCTCTTCCTATTCGAGTAGGTCATATGCGTTATCAGTTTATTGTTTTAGCTCTGTATCTGGGACAGTTAATTGATAATTATCGTGAGAAAAATGGGTTAAAGAGATTTGTAATTCCGGGGTTGTTTGCAGATATGATTAAAAATTTGGCTTTTGCTTTAGTTCATTTTGAAACAAAACATAAATTATCTTTAAAACCAGGAGGAATGGTAAAATTGAGTTCTTTTATTACTTCGATGCGGTTTTCAAATCATAAGAAACAAGAAGAGGAGTACAGAAAATGGAGTAAGGCTTTTTTTAAACCAGGATCTCTTGCTGAAAGTATTAATGAAGATTTTATTAAAAAAGTTCATGAAAAAGATCGAATTCCAGTTCCTTTTTATATTGTACGAGGAGATGATTGGTTTGCATCCTCAAAACCTGATGTGTATATTACTGCTATGGTTGCTGAAGATTATCTCAATGCTGTTCATTTTGCAGCATATGCTACGGTAGGAATGACTATGACCTTAAAAGATGGAGAACAACTTGATGTTTATCCAGTAACAAGAACTAATAAAACATATCCACTACATATTTATCCTAAAAATATATTTTGTCAAACTTCTTTCATTGAGAATGAAACTACTGATGAAGAAATTAAATCCAGTATCCGAGAAAAATTAGATTTTTTGCTTAAATGTCAAAAACGGACTATCAATGATATCAAGGCTGAGGATTTAGAGAGTACACTTGATCAATATAATCGGCATGTAATACCTGAAAATATTATTAATCAATTATATGCAGAATATAATCTCGAGAGAAACATTCAGCAAGAGTGTTTAGCAGAATTGGCGACGACGAAACAAAAAGAATTAAAACGAAAAAAAAATGATATGACGACGATTTCTCAGATTGAAGAAGAAAACAAACATATAAAATCTGTAAAGAAGCAACGAGGAGTGGATGATAAAGAACGAAAAAAAAGAAAAAAAATAGAAACTATCAATTCTGAAAAGGAGAATGAATATGAACATAAAAAATTGATTAAGAGGCAGCGGGTGCTGGATGAGTCATTGCGAAATCAGAGAGGAGAGGAAAACTGTAGTGAGGATAATGACGATGAGCATGAAGAAGAACAGATTGATGATGATGATGACGATGATGATGAGATAGGTGTAAATTCAGGTATAGAAACGGGTTTAGAAAGTGATGAAGAAGAAGATATTGATAACGAGAACAAGAAAACAGAAAATGATGATGAAGGAGAAGAAGAGATAGAAGATAGTATGGATTCGGATATAAATGATGATGATGATGAAGAAGCTGAAAACAGCAATTTAAAAAAGACAATTCAATTATCGTCATTAAAGAAACCAGTTAAAAAAGGTTTTAGAAAAGAAATCCCAGATTCTCCTGAATTGATTAGAAAAAAAAGACCTTTATTAGTATTTAAAAAACAAGAGGTGAAACCCAAAAAAAGTAAAATCGTACAGCGCAATTTAACAAATGATGAAATCAAAACTCTAGTAAAGGAACTTTTGACTTTGTATAAATTTTCATTTCCTTGTCAAGTGAAAGATATAAATAATGATAAACTTGGAAATGAATTAGCAACTAAGAGTGATAAAGAAATAATATGTAAACTAATTAATCAGAAACTTAAAAAAAAAATTAAATAAGAATAATAGTTATAGCAGTAGTCGTATTCACTCATTCTTTGAATATAGTTCACTTATTTTTATTGTAAAATCTGTAGAACTTGTTTTAAAACATTTCAATAAAATACAATCATTTTTTACAGTAATTGAAGTTTTTTTTGGTCCATCGTGTACCGCATTACATAAGAGACAAAATCTATTCATATTTACAAAAAAGCGGTTATGGCCTGGATGTTTTTGGAAATTGGATCGACCATCGTCTTTCATTCGTACTAAAAATTTATGAAGGATTGCATTCATTTCAGAATCGTTTACATTTGAAAACACTGTATCAGTAGTAAAAGCGTTTATTGAGGATGGAGATGTTGATAAAGGTTCGTGAATTTCGGGATCATCACGATTTACTTGTAAGCCTTTTCCTGTAATAGAACTTACTTTATTAAAGTTTAAGTGACACAATGCAGTTTTTATTTGATCAAAAATACTAGATTCTTCCTCTTCATCAATATCATTATAATCTTCCTCTTCATTGTTTTCATTCGCATCTTCTTTGTATGGAATAAGACGTCGTTGACCACATTTATAAGCTCCGGGTAAACGGAGAGTAGAAATTTCATCAATAAAAATTTTTCGATCTAATTTAAAAAAGATGGAATAAAAATCTTGAATTTCTTTTTTATGTGCAAAATTTACAACGTAACGTTGACCATTAAGATAAATAGCATAACGCTTTTTCTTATTTTTAATTGTAAAAAGAAATACACTTTCAGTTGGTTGATTTTCTGAAAGATTGGATATATCCAGCTTTGAGTTCCAGAGGCTAAGATAAGAACCTTTATTTTCTCGAACTAATCGAATAGCTTTCTTAACTAATCGAACATAGGCAGAATAATTTTCTACATAAGTGTTTTTTGGTAAATGATAATGGATATGCATGGACGTTTTTACTTTTTTTAAAATGAAATCTTCTTCTCTCTCCTCCCTTTCGCCTGGTGATTCTGGGATAAAAACGCTTCTTGTACAACAATGAGAAGATTTGGTTTGATTGATAGTTGAAAAAGAAGAAAATGATGAAGTAGAGGTAGTGGTGGTTTCAATGTTCCATAATTTTTGGATTAATTTATCAAAATCTTTAAGGATCTGTTTGGGATTAATGATTTGGTCGTCGGCGTCATAGTCAAAAGGAATAGTATACATGGGTAACTCTTTATTAATTACTTCGCCGTATTCATATTTTCCTGGTTCGAAGATTTTGATTGCAGTCATTGCTATCTCTATAGGACCGCTAAATAAACTATATGAGTATCCGTATTTTTCTGGTTTTTTATATTGGATTAAGATTGGAGTCGATGAAAAGGTTGGAATGGGTATTTTAAACATGAGTTCCCAAGTTAAAATGGAATCAAAATGAGGAGGAGGTTTATTCATGGCATAAGCTAATAAGATATTTTTGTGGCCCGTTTTGCCATAATATTTGACAAATTCCGCGGGTAAAGTTTCTTTAATTTCGCCAAACCCTGTTTCTGTAATTGCATGTTGCATGTTCGTTTCAAAATTAGGATCAATTTCATATCCTGGTAATATAGTTTCATCTTGAAAGAAAAAGTCAGGATTGAAAAGGGGAGTTTTGTTGTCATGTTTTGATACTTGTTGAAATAGTTTGGATGCGGATGAAAAATAGGATTGAATATTAAAAATGCTACAAAGTCTTTCAGGTGAAGGAAATGGAGGTTCCCGTTTTTTTATAGGTCGTCTACCTGAAATCCAGTCGTAAAAAGCAGCATCTCGATCGCATTTTTTTTGAAATGGAATAAATTCGTATTGATAGGATATGCCTCGAAATCGATAAGAATACGTTGCTTGACTGTCGAGAATCATTTTACCTAAGTGATGATGGAGAGTTAATGTATTGAGAGCGTTTTGGAATCCATCCTCTTGGCAGAATCCAAAGCTTTCAAATGGCAGTTCGATGTCAGTTAAAAGAAGTATTAAATCACCTTCTTCAATGCCAAGATATCCAAGTCGAATATCGCCGTTAAGATCGGATGAAGGAAATGGAAAACTAGTAATTATTTCGTAATCATTGGCAGCATTAGGTGTTTTATTGATAAGAATAATGATTACCACCATGATGAAGTCGAATGGTTACTTAATAGTTGCACGCATTCTGTCAAATAATTGGCTAATGAATGGATTTCTTTAATGAAACGGTTTCTTTCTGAAGATACGTGTTTTTTCGTTTCACAAGAAAATGCTTTTCTTACCATGTATTCTGACCAAAGTTTATAGTTATATAAAATCCAGCAAGCGGCAGGTAATCGATTATCGTAATCGGTTGGAATGCTTATGTAATTAGATTGCCAATGGTTTGTTGTTTCAGTATCTTCAATAAGTTGAAGTAAAAGGTCAGTAACATCTTTATTTTCATCATCATATTTAAAACGGATTTCATTTTCTTGTAAATTGAAGTTGAAGGTTTTTATTTCTTCTCGAAAATAGAGATAGGATTTAAAAGAAAAGTATATATTGGGAAATTTAGTATGTGTTAAAAGGATAGAACCAGGAGAAAACACTGTATCCATTGGAAAACCAAAACAAAATGTTTCCAAGGGATTTTTTTCAGGAAGATGTTTTTCGAACCGATCGAATACACGTTCAGATAAATATGTGTTAATGTCTCTCGCTATAGAAATGAGATTGCGAGTTTTTGTTTGGTTTGTTTTGAATAATTTGATAACTAACAAGGTCTCAAGGTAAACTTTAAATGCACGAAATAGAAGTTCATGTTTATGTTTTTGATTTGTTTTATCAAATAATTTTTTTAAAATGTCATTTTTAAAAAGACATCGTTTCCATAATTTACGATGTGTGTAGATTTCTAATTCTTTGACAATTGCATCTCTTTGAGAAACTTGAAGTGGTTGAAAAGCAAAAAAACGATCAATTCCTTTGTTTATCACATTACATGTGTGTTCATTAGCAAAATAACCTGATAATTTTTTAGGGCGCTTACCATTTGCATTATAATCGACGTAATGAAAAAAACTTAGATAGCCATCTTCATTTCGTTCTTCAGATAGAAAAGCAACGGAATTTGTCATTTCTTGTTTTGGATTTCGAATAGGGACAAGTGGATGATTGGGCCATTGTGAAAAAAGGTATTTAATTTCTGTTGGATTGTCATTTGATTGCGTTTGAAAAAATCCTTCTTTAGTTAAAAGAAGATAAAGATTGGTTTCAAGGTGATTTGAAGAAGTTGGGCTAGAAGACGAAGAAGAAGAAAAAGACGGTTCAATATTTTCTTTATTAAGATTTATAGTTTTAATAGGATTAGTTTCACACATCTCATAATGTTTATCAGTGAGATTAATAACTTTTTCATGAAGAATTTTTATGTTTTTTAAAATTTCACGTTCTGTTTCTTTTTCTTCAAATGTTTTTTCTAGGCTAGCCCATATTACTTTATGAAATATATTTGTGTCTAGTGTTTGACACATTAGTTTCTCTTTTTGATACTTTAAAAACATTTCTTGAAGCGAAGAAGGAGAGGGAGGAGAAGATGCCATTTTGTGAACGTTTGTTAAAATGTTTTTTTGATTCAATTAATGTTTTAATACATTGGTGTACTAGAAAAACAAAACGTAACGACTTTTTGTTAATGTCACAATTTGATCTTGGAGAAGAGGAGGAGGAAGATGGAGAAGTTAATAATATATATGTAATTAATGTACCCGTGGCCCAAAAACTAATTTGAGTTTAAACAGAATTAATTGATTTCCTCTCTCTTTATCTCTTCTTCGCTAGATATATCATCTTTCCCCCTCTCTTCTTCGCTATTTAATTCATGTTGGGTATTGCTAGTTAAAGTAGTTTTTAAAAGTTTATAGTTTATTGTTGAAGGTCTTTTTTGTAATGTTATTAATATGGTGGATATGGTTATCCCAATTAAAGAGCCAGCTATTCGAAGTAAAAAGTAGGTTCCGTGGCCACGAATGAGTAAAAATACAAGATACATAAATAAAATTTCAAAAAATATATAAATGGTGCGTTCGATAAACCATTTTATGATTTCTTTCTCATCTTGGAAGATTTTTATTGTAATCCGTTCTAAATTGATTCTATTTCTTAATATTACTGATATGACAAGTGCTTTGATACCATGTAACACGAAATGAGTGAGATTCTGTTCGGTAATTTTTGGCCATAATGTGCTATAATATTCATAGAAAAAAGAAATGGTTACAATGAGATATATTAAGGGAAGAATGCACATGATGAGCCATTTTTCCACATTGATTGCAGTATCGCCATGGATTAGGATAATCTTATTGCTGATTTGGGCAAGAAGGCTACCGAGAATCGCGGAAATAAATGAAACGAGTACAAAATGAGTAATTTTATATATAATGTAGTAATTGGCAATGTACATTGCTTCGGCCATTAAAAGATCGATGAATATAAAAGTAGAGAATGGATGGTCATCACTGTGAATGCGTTTCCACTTGGTAGATATACATTTATGAAGATAAACAACAACGTTGGCCAAAAATGGGGCAACAAAATCGTAGACGACTGGTTTTAGTTTGGAGACATTTTTTTCATGTTTCAGTACAAATAGGGTTATAGTGCTTCCAATTGAAATAATACAAATAAAAAAAAGAATCAATGATAGAATTTTACTCTTGTATGTATTTAAATGTTTGGGATTGTCGAGCGATGAACGTAAAAGTTCGGCAATAATTAGCAATGAAATAAAAATGGAAGTGTTTTTGAAAATTCCTAATTTCAACAGTAGGATGAATACGTGAAAACTATTAGTATAAATAAAAGTTCCCGTTAAAGCGACTAAAAATGAAAAAAAAGGTGCTTTTGTTTCATCGATTTTAGTATTAAGGTTTTTTATTGTAGACTTGGAAAAAAAAATAAAGGTAATTATAAAGCCAAGGAGGGTTATTGATATAGTTCGAGTCAGGTCTGTGGAAGTAAGAATTCCTTTATTATTATATTCTTCAAACGAAGAATTTAAAATGGGAATTTCAAGAAGTAAAATAATTAAAAAAACTGATAAAAAAAAACAAGATATTCGAATTATAGACCTTAATTGTGACATGAGTAAGGAGGAATGGAAGATGTTTTTGAATATTCTTGGAAGTATTAATTGCTATCGAAATGCAGGGTTGAAGAGTTTGTCCTATAATTGTTCTTTTCAAATTGCCGAGGTTCTAAATTTGATAATGAATAAAGACCTTAATGGAAAACTACCCTTTCGTAAACGTTCACAAAAATATAAACAATATTTTAATGCTTTTGATGTTTTTTGGGGAATTGATCATATGATTGGAGACAGTCAAGACAGTGAAGAAGAAATAAATAATAATTACATGAAAAAACCTGTTCTTATCTTTTTAAAAGAACTCAAAGATTTTATTGTTTTTTATAAAAACATGAATATTAATAGCAATGAGAAACAAAAACAAGTTCAAAATTCTTTATTAGTGCGTCCACCACCGTATAATTCTGAAATGAATTGTCATTCTGTGGAACCTAATGCTCCAGAAAAGGAATGGAGTTATAGTTTTTAAATATAAGTTTAATTGATTTATCTATAATATAATCTAATCTATACAATTTGAGGAACGCATTGGAATGCCGTGTTCGTTTAACATTAAAGCCGGCCCATCGGATTCTTCTTTAAACACTCCTTTTTTGTAAAATACTAAATAACGTTCTCGGTATTTATAGGAGGCGTTGCCATTTTCACAAGTGTATAGTACTAGTAATCTTTTTGTTAAATAAAGAATTTTAAAATTGATTGTATCCATTAATTTGTTAAGTTGTGTTATGGGTGAAAATAAATGACTTACAATGTTACCTCCAAAATAGCTTGTCTCGGAGTGATTATTCGTTATGGCGAGGTAATTTAGTTGATTTCGGTAATTTTCAGTTTTTGTTTGCAATGTTCTTTTATCTACCATAGGAGTTTGGGAGGTAACAAGTAGTGAAAATAAGAGAGTAGAATTGGGACGCATATAATTTTTAAAATATTTGATTGGATTAAGAAATTTAATACGCACACAATTGTGATAGATGTAATGTACATCATTATCGGCTCCCAAAATCCATTCGTCGTTTGGTACAATATTATTTAAAAAAGAATGCATGAGTAACGAGGTTTTAGTTGTAGATTGATCTTGAAACTTGTATGGATCTCGACATTTTTGTTCAGAAAGAGGAATAGTTACTGGATGTTGACAATTTTTTCCTGAATATTGGTTTATACAATAACATTCGTAATCTTTAGGATTTGAAGGGGACTGTGAACATTTACCGCCGTTTTCACAGGGTTTTGCGTCGCATGGATTACCTGAATAAATGTGTTCACAACGTGGACCTTGGTATAACCAATTACATATACATATAAATCCTCTGTTTTTTTGAGGAATACACGTTCCTCCGTTTAAACAGGAATCAAACGAACAATATTGTTTAGATTCGTCGATTTCACACCATTGGCCACTGAAGCCGTTTTGACAAACGCATTGGCCGCGTTTATTAACGTAGACGCATTCGCCTTTAGAAGAGCAGTGTTCGTTTTTAGCACAGATACTTTCATCTCGATCACGATAACTACATCTATATCCGTAGTAGCCATTTTCACATTGACATTCCCAACCAGGATCCATGTTGATTTTTCGACAAAATGAATCTTTGCCAAAACACCAATTTCTCCATGAACACGGTGGAATTTTCTTTTCGCATGTTTTCCCCTCGTATCCATCTATACATTCACATTTATACATTCTATCTGGTAGATTTATGCATTTGAATGTTTGACTTGTATCGCATTGATAAGAACAAGGAGGTATATAGCTATAACAATCATGAGCAGTTTGACATGCAATATCAAAAGGATGAGATTGGTTTTGAGAAAAATGACAAATGTTGTTTAGACATTTAGCGTGAAATTCTTTTCTTTTGCTACTGGAAACAGCGTGGGGATTTTGGTCTATGTATACATAGGATCCAATGACAAAACAACAGAATAAGACGATTATAGTAGTAAAAAGAAAAGTGATGAGACGTGATAAATTTTTGGTTTCTCTTAAAACTTTTTCTGTATACATGCTATCATATTTTATAGTCGATGATGCCATGCTGCGTTTAAAATCTTTTCATTTCATCAAATTAACAAGAGTTAATACGTTTCTTAAGGAGATGATAAACTAGAGAAAAAAATGAAAAAAAAATAACAACGATTCCTAAAAAGACAATTAAAAGATATAAAAAGTCTCGTATCTTTTGTATAAGTTTTCCTGAACACATTATTATGTTTTCGTTTAATGATACATTCTCTATTCTTTTTTAAAAGCTAATACCATTCTTGACAATAATATATAATAATGAACAAAGAATAGCAAACATGGTTAATCCAATGATACGTATTCCTGTTTCTTTTGTTGTTGGAATTTCAATTTTTAAACGTTGAATTAAAAAATGAAATTTATGTTGAATGGTTTTATGGTGTCCTCCCCAACTTGTATCAATCATGGATGTTTTGTGATTATTGGTAGTTGAACGCATACAATAAATATAGGCAAAAGGCATGTAATCCAAACAATATTTGCCCGTAATAATATCATTAAATAATGTTTGGTCTTGAATGAGTTCAAACTGATAATTTATTTGAAAACGATTTCCTGGATGACCTGAAATCTTAAAACAAAATGAGTTTTGAGCTTGTTCACAACCATAGTTACTTACATCATGGCAACGATAATTGTTCATTTCAGCATTGAGTTCGGTCCAGGGCATGAGACAAATGACTTCATCTTGTGTTACGGGAACAATTTCTTTAGATGTGTAATAGAGTCCAGTTGAAACTTGTAGAGCAATGGGAAACCAAGTGGACTCATTTCGTAATCTTGGAATTTCGTTTCGCGAATAAAAAGGTTGATTTTTAAAATCACCGTTTCTCGATATACACGTTATTCCTTGTTTTGTACAACTCCGTTTCCAACCATAGGGACATAAACGCCAAAAATCATATTCAAATTCAGAAAGGTTGTAAAAATATTTATTTATTTCGTTTGTTTTATTTTTACATGCTTGTCTGAAATTGAGTTGACTATAAAGGGCGGTATACCTATCATTTATAAAAAGATTTAGTTTATCAAAGTGATTATATTCCTCCCTCTCCCTTTCGCCAAAGTGTTCATAACAAATGATTGCGGGGTGATGATACGTAGACCATACATCTTGACAATAGGCTAAATGTAAACTTTTTGGAGCATAGTATTTATTATACATGTGTGTTGGAGGAAAACGAAGTTGTTTACACAAATGGGTATTTTCTGTTGATAATAAACAATTTTCATTGTAATTAGAAATCTTACTAGTTATAGAATTTGATGTTGTAAATGAATATAGTTGGATAACGATCGTAATCCCAATCCATAGAAAGTTGGCCGCCATGGGGAGTCGAAAACGGACGATTGCTTCTGAAACTCAATCTCTTCTTCTACAATCTCAACCGGAAGAAAAAAAAAAGAAACGTATGAATGGTTTTCATGGATTTAAAACGAATGTCGTAAATATTTCCATGGAACAAACCCAGCCTAATATTACATCGGAAACATTAACTTTTAATGAAGAGATGGTATGGATGACGGTTGTTTTTGATGGAACAAATGATCAAACCAGTTATAAAATATTGGATTTTCTTGAATTTGTTTTGGATTTATTAGAAATTTTAAATTGGACGCATATGCAATTACTTCAACAATTAGAAGGACCGAGTGAAGGAACATTACGGAATCGTATCGCTATTTCGTTTGGAAATGCTGTTTATTTGGGAATGTGTAAGAAAGATCTCACACCAGAAACAGCTGAAATTTTTGTTAATTTGTGGCTTATGTATAATAGAGGACTTATTGATCTTGATGAGTTGCGTCAAACAGGGAAACGCATTGAAGATTTACGAGAAAAACAACAAGGATTTTGTCAAGTGCGAGGTTTAAATGATACACCTCCTCTTTTGCATGCCCGAAAAGGGTATCCGCAAAAAATAAGAGACTTTTTCATATTAATTCTATATGACTATCATAAATATCTAGCTGTACTCAATATTAATGATAGAGTTAGTGGAACATCTATTCCCGATGGAAGTGTTAGTGATGATGATGATGATAATGAGGATGATATAGACAATGATGACGATAATTATGGTAGAAGAAATAATGCTTTGAAACGGTGGGAATTAGAAGATTTTATGAATGAGTTTTATTTACAAGACCAATCCAGTTGTTTTTCATCTGCCACATACGATTATGAAAACGAAAAAAAAGAAAAAGAAAAACAACGAGGAAAACAAGAAGATAATTTGAAACAAAACTCAAAAAAAGTGATTGAAATTGTTTTAAATAGACCAGTGAATACATTTGGAATTACCATGTTTTATCTTCTTTCGCCTAAATTTTGGAAAACGCAATCTCTTTTGTTTGGGAAATTTCGGCGTGATTTTATACTGTTTATTAAATCTCGTATAAAATCATTTCATTTATTATCACATATTCCTAAACATCGCGACCGGATTACGGATAATGATATTTGGGAAATTATAAATAAAACGACTATTCCTGCTTTAAGAGAATGTGCGCAACGATTGATTTATTCTTGGGAGGAAAAAAAAATTTGTCTCGGTGATGGTATTTTTTGGAAGACGAATGGTTTTAAGTTTTCTCAACAACCATTTTTAAGTATTTGTATGAAAGATAAGGAGGATTGGAAATATCATCTTAGAGAATTTATTTCTCAAAATGAATATGATGCTATGGATGAAGAAACAGCTTTTCTTATGAGTCAAAAATTAACTGATTTTTCAACAAGACTTTCACATTATCATCATCATAAGAATCGTTTTTCTCCTATGGCGGCTGAAGGAACGACAATCAAATTTGAGTTTTATACCAAGTTAAAAAATAATACACATTCGTTAGCAGAACTTTTACATCGTGCGAGTAATTATAAAAATCAAAGTCATTTATTACGCACTCTTTTTAAACGGTTATTATACTATGAAGAAACCATGTGGCCTAAAAATGGACCATTAAATCAAACCCTTGGTTTAGCCATAACTATGACGAAGAAGAAGAAAAATAATACTAGAACTATGTTTAATTGGTATAGTCCATTGATTGATGTTATTGTTACATTGTGTGATGTTTTAATGGGAAGACATATACCTAATATTGTTATGGCTTTATTTTTGCTTTTTTTCAATTCCGTTACAACACAACGTCGTTTACATATGAGTTGTATGGGCTCTTATGGTGCAGGAAAAAGTTTTTTATTTAAAAGTATGCGGTTGTTGTTTGATCGGAATGAATCTGAAAGTGGTGGCGAAGTGCCTCAAATAGCTTCGGATGTTAGGGTTTCAACAACTACGTCTATGACAAAGGCTTCTGAAGTGGAATATTCGGGGACGTTTGGTGTTCAATTCATGGACGAGTTTCCAAAATCGATTGAGTCGCAAAAAATTGATTTCTTAAAATCTATTATGGAAGAAGGGAATTTTATTAGTACTTTAACGAAAGATGGAAAAGAACATAAAATACGGACTGTGAAAAATCAATCTTATGTTATTTGTTCTAATTTTAGAATTGATGCTGGACTTTCAGATCGAATGATTAATTTCTTTTTTGATCGGCTCAAAGATGTTATTACACCGGATAAACCATTTGAAAAGATGCGTCGAGGTATCCAAGAATCGGGATTAGGAGTTTTTATTGATATGGCGATTTCTTTAAATGCGTTTCACGATTTATGTAAATATATTAATTTTGAAGATTTTTCAGAAAGTAAAATTGAAAATTTAGAAATTGAAAACCAAATGAACCTTATAACTAAAATTATTAAACAGACAAAATGTCCTTTTGCTACTGATGCAAGACATTTAAGAAGTGTTAGATTATTGGCTGCTGGAATTGCAGCTCTTCGTGGTTCTATTGCTATGCTACGAGATAACACAGAATATTGTGAAAACAGTGATGGCGAAGAAGAAAGAGGAGAGGAAGAGGACGAGGATAGAAGAGAGCAGGCGATGCCTTGTTTCAATAATAAATGTTTCGTTAAAAACTTTTACAAATGTAGACATTATTTTAAGACTACTGGGTTTGATCTTCTTTTAGCAACCAGTTTAACACCTAATTCAGAAGAAATTCGAGTTCTAGAGGGTGCAAGATTGTTACTAGATGGTGTAAATCCATTTCAAGAATGGAAAATTGATGGTGTTCATGATAATAATAATGGGGAAGCCTCTTTTTATTTTGAATTGGCAGGAACCGATTTTGCTTCAGTGGCAGAACAAAATCCAAATAATCTTGATGTGATTGAGGTGAAAAGTACACTTTCGGCTTTGTCTAAAATGCGAAAATATCGTGGTCAACAAGATGTGTTTTTTACATCGTTTCAACGCGATAAAAATAAAAAAAGATTTTATATTTCACAGGGATTTGCTGGCACGTTATTTACAGAGACTGAAACGGAAATAACGGACCACATTTTAACCATGATGCGTCAAGCTTTTTATGAAAATAAAATCTCCGATAATGAGGTGGTTTTTATTTCGAATAGTACTAGACGGTTTAAACGGTATATGAAATTTTTATCTTTTGTAAGAGAAGAACAGGAACAAAGGATAGTTCATGAACACGATGATCATTCTTGGTATCTTGATATAGGATTTCAAGCTTTTCCACTGAGGATTGTACGAGAGCATATTTTTAAAAATCGTGGTCTGAATTATACATTTTTACATCAAGAAGGTTTAATGCAAGTCAGTTTAGAAAAAGAATATATAAACTATCAAATGCTACTTTTGTGTTTGAATTATATGTGTAATATTAAAGCTGCATCTTGGTTACATTTTTGTGATGAAGAAGCTGAAGAGTGTTCATACGAATCATTTACGGGTGAAACGTGTGCTGTAGCAGCTAAGCGATTCAATAAAAAGGAAACAGTTCTTCTATTAGCAAACGAAAAAGTATTAGCAAGTAATTACGTAAAATATCATGAACAAGAACATACGGCTACAGCGGATGAATATTTATGTCAACAAAGAGGAGATCAGTTTGTATTTAATAAATCAGCACTTTTTGCTACTTTGAAAGCAACTGAATTAGATTGTAATTTACAATGGAATATGGAAAGATTGTTTGCACGTTGTGTTGAAAAAGGTATTTTGGGTCAAAATCAATGTGGTTTATTTTTTAATACTGCGATTAAAGGAAAAACAGAAGATAAGCTAGCTATTATTAATAGAGGTGTAAATACAAAAAACAGTTTCATTTTTCCCTCCCCTTCTTCGCCTGAGCATCTTTCTTGTTATATTCCTGAAAGAAAGTTGATATATTTAAAAGATATAAGAACATGACTCATACTATAAAAGTTTCAGATTCTAAGTGTGAATTTACTGGAATTGCTTTTGGTAATGCTTTTGCGGCTTCATTATTTGGATACCTTCAAAAGTCACAAAAACCAATTGAAGTTGAAGTCAATTCTACTCGATCTGCTTCTGGTATCTATGATCATTCGTTTGATGGAAAAACATTCTTAAAACATAGATTAAATAAAAATGACATGAATGAAATATTTCAGTTAGGAAATAATATTATACAGGAACTTCATAAAAATGTTAAAAAATTGACATTCATTAAAGAAGATTTTCAATGTTTGTATGATCATCTTGAATATCATAGTAATCAATTTAGTAAAGTGTTGCGTTTGTTATTGAATGAAATACAAGTGAAGAAAAATGAAACTTTTAGAAATCATTCTATTAAAGAACGAGAAAGACAAATTAGGCGCTGTAAGAAATATGTTAAAAATTTACCCGGTTTCTCCTATGAAAATGGAGATTTTCAACAACAATCGGATATTCAATGTCCGATTCAAATCCAACGATCTAAACAAATTGATACTACAAAAAAAAATCATCATCATTTTGTTTTAATTAAATCTGGTGTAGTAATAGAATTATCGCAATCACCTAAAATAGTTTCGCTGTCGGAGTTTTGGAAAACTATATTGATTCAAGATAAATTAACTGTTCTTACTCACATTTATAATTTAAATAAGGATCAGGCATGTCGCGACATGTTAATTGTTGTTAGAAGTTTATTAGACGTTGATAAAATAGTAACTGTGGATGAACAAATTTTAATTTTTGCACTAATGCAAAGAATTTTAGCTGATCAAGGTTTAAATCCATATGTTTTATTTTCAAGAAAAAAACCTTTTGATTCTTTAGTATTGACGAAGATTTATTCTTTGGTTATTAAAGAGTTGCATTCTTTGATACCTGTTATTCATAATCGTAGGGACAGACTTGATTGTTTTATTGGACTTTGTAGTAACAACGGAATTTTAGTAACAGACGAAATTACTTGTCTCGATTATCCAGATTTATAACTATTATGTCGTCAAAAAAGTGTATGACAATGACACGTTTTGAACCTGTGTTTAAGATAGAATGTAGAGATGTATCAAAAGAATTTAAAGTTATTTTAGAAGTTGGAAAATATGGGTATAAACCTAATTATCTTAAAACTATTATTGATCAACTCGATGTACCAAAACAAAAGGATGACTCGTTTACTATGCCTGGCAAATGGTTTAAGAATTTACTGAAAAATACAGCACTAAATTTTAATTGTGAAAATGATGATGAGTATGAAAAAGTTATTGTGTTCGATGAGTTGTCCCGTTTAACACTACAAATTGCAGTATCGTATGAACAAAAATATCAAAATGTACATGCACTGGTGACACAGATTAATGGATTAGAACATAAATTGACTCAAGCATTGTATTCTTCAAAACAAGAAGATAATTGTTCTTTTGAAGTGTTTTGTATGACTGCAAGTCATGGATATGAAGTGTTTATTACTGAAATGAAAGAATTACTTGATCCTAAACAGGGAACGTTTTGGGAAAATTTACATAATAAACATCATTGGAAGCCTCGAGTTGTGACAGAGATTAGAAAAGGAAAAGAAGAAACGTATAATTTAATAGAAAGAATTGATAGTGATGGAGAAGAAATGTTTAGATTGAAATTTGGGAATGACAGTGCTTTAGAGACAATGTATGCATGGTTAGTTGAATGGTGTGATGGCGTTTCGAAATTGGCACCAAGGAAAGAAGATCGTAGTGTATGGGATGAACTTTTAAAATTTGGACACGATGAGTGGACTATGATTGAAAATTCAATTAAAGACCTTTTTCATAATTTTGAAGAACATATACCTTTAGTAAAACATGTTATAACTGTAGGAAAACAATATATTGAAAAAGTGAAAAATCAGATTAAAAAAGAAAGTTTAATTGATTTTCTTACACATTGGAAAAAACATATTTTTTCAAAACGTGTAAAAACTAAAAGTAAATAAAGTGTTTTAAAAATTGAAAAACTTTTTTTTTCTTTTTTGGTACTGGATGGTATAACGTGAACAAGTATAAAAGGATTAAAAGTTTTTATTATTAGAATTTATTGGTTTGATGACGTGCCCAAAGACTTCTGTTATATTTTCTCTTGAATTTTCTTCCATCTTTTCGCTATGTTTTGAAATTGATCCACATGATTTTTATTATGATTGTAAAAAAAATATTACAATCTTATTTTCTTCTGCAACAGAATTATCTATTGTTCAATTCCTTTTAAACTTATTTCAAGATACTCCAGTAGGACGTATTGAAAATGAAAAGCAATTAGAAGTTGGGTATGTTCTTGGAAATGATCGAGGAATCATTGATGATGATGAAATGTATATTGAAGGAACAGTTTTATATATTACTATAGTACGCAGACAAACTTCTCTTCAAGGATTTCCTTATTCCAAATTATTTACTCTAGTGTACAACGATTTAACGCGGTTATTTCAATGTCATAAAGAAGCTTTGATCTGTATTTGTTATTTAGAAGCAGAACGTCGAAAGAAAAAAAAAGACACTCAACGATTAAGAGATTTCATTCATGAAAAGCGCACATTAGTTTCTTGTAAATTAGTAGAATCTATATTTCATACGCCTATTAACCCTATACTTCGTGGTTGTGTATATATTTTTGATCAATTTTTACTTACTCTTTATAAAATTAATTACGATGAAGTTATAGAAACGTTACTTGGTCCAATCATTGCTACAAAAAATCAATCGAATATAATTCTTAAAATAAGGGGATATTGTGGATATACGTTACCGTTAAGAAAAAGAAATAATTATTTTTTTAATCCACGCGATGAAACTCTAACTGTTTTTTCTTTTGAACCATGTTTATTAGATTTGTATAAAAATGCTAAAAAAAGAATAGGTATTAGTGAAACACCAGATTCACGACTCGTTTGGATTTCTTTAGCATTTGTTTTGTTTCTTCATGGCAAATATAAGGGAAGAGCATTCCCAGACTTGTTACAACGCGTTTTCTCGGGACAATGGTCAAGGTCATACAAAGCGAGCAATTTTAAAGGCCATGAGACGGAAAACAATGATGCCAGTGACGAAAACTTCAATAAAGAAGATTGATGAGATTGATAATGATAAGAATGAAGAGGAGAGTAGTGATCAATATAAAAATGATATTATAAATGGCAATTGTTTCTTTGAAAACAAATTTGTAGCTGTAAAAAAATGTCCTATATGTTCAGATTATACAACGTTTTATAATACTACAAAAGCTATGATTAAAATACTTAATATTCTTGTGCAAGATTTTGAATTTAAGGATGTTAGTAACATTTTATTGTTGTTGAATGGTGTTGATGGATATGAACGTGAACAAAGCATATCAAAAAAATGTATTAATGATGATGAAGATGATGATGATGATGATAATGATAATGAAAAAACTCTAGTGATAAAAAATGTAGATAAATTAAAATGTAATCAAAGCGAAGAAGGAAAAGGAGAGGAAGAAAAGGAGAAACAGAAAAATAAAAAACGACAGCTTGATTCAAGTTTAGAAATAAAACAATTTGTTTGGAAAAATGTTGATTATAAATATAGTCGAGATATAGATTCTTTGGTTTTAACTTGCTCAAATGTTTGTCATATTTCGAAAGAAGTGTTTCATAATGATAATATAGATATTATTGGAATGAGTTCAAAAAACCTTGAAGATAAAATTCGAGATCAATTTATTTTAATAATACGTGATGTTTTATCACCTACAGTAGAATCAGTACAAACAAAAAAAAGAAAAAAAAGTGAAGATGACAAGAGTTATAATCTTATTATGCAACATTTAATTGACAATTTAAATTAAATTTACATGACCTACATTATTACATGGTTCACTTAAAAATCTTAAAGAAAAAGAAGAAGTGTCATTAATATTTTTATTTTCTTTTACATAAATAATTTTGCGAAAAGTATAAATTTGTAATTTTTTATTTTTATAATCACATGTAGGAATTAAAAAAACACCTAATCTAAATGTTTGTTTTTGGATCCATTTGTTTTTTGTTTTATCAAAAGGCCACCAGTTTTGATTATATACTAATATAAGAACGTCAAATGGAGTTGGTTTATATTCATTCGTTTTTTTCATAAATTGTTTAAAAGTACACTTTAATTTCTTGGGGGGCTTCTTGGATGATGTCCATTGAAAATATGGAACACATTTTGGTCCATTATTTTCAAATGTTTCTAATCCTAAAATGTTGAGAGTTTTACATAGTAATGTAAAACGTAGTCTTTCTTCAAAATGCTTCCAACATTCTTCAGAGATGAAATAATCCCATATATTGTTTGTAGAACATCCAAACCTATGTACTGAAATGTTATGATTCAGTGGTATAAAAAGAGTTGATACGAATCTTAAACTCCAAGTTTTTAATTCTTCTGTTAAATCATAAGATAGAGAAGCATATGATTCAGCACTTCCAAGTCTTTTTAAAATATCTTCATCATTAGTTTGATAATTTTTTAAAAAATTTATACTATTACATTGATTTATACCTTTTATATTATAACAAATGTCTGGAAAAAAAATTTGACATGTAGAAAAATTGGGCGCCATGGTTATAAATTAAGCATTATGATATATATTTAAAGCAGAATATAGAGTTTTCTCTTCTTAAACTACATGTTTTGGTTTTTATTTTGAATCATTATAATTGGGTCTCTTGTAGTTCCTCCTTTTCCTTGCCTTTAATATTACAATATACGTGGCCAACCTTGTATTGTTTTTCTTTATTAGCTGAATGATAACAGGCTACATATGGTTCAGATAATGATAACCTTTGTTTTCTTATTTCAAGGTACCCAAATGTAAACATTAGTATTGTGCAACCAATATTGAATAAGATTAAAACAAGCATGGAAATAAATTGTTCGTTAGAGAAGTAATTTTTCGCACTAATGATAACCTCATTAAGAGCAGTCGCATTAAGGGCCATACTTGAACTGTAAGGTAATGATGATTATCAAAGATGTTAGAAAATTGTATTATATTAATATTCTCCAAACAAACTAATATAGTTTTTGTTACGTACATAAATTTTTTTTTCTCACTATTTCCCCTTCGCTTAAAGTTATAGTAAAAAAGTTGTTTATTATAATAATTTCATCAAGTGTTACGTGATCATTCAAAAAGTATTGATACGTATATAAATATTATTTAACAGATGGAAAAAAAAGAAGAAAGTAAATCTAGTTTGTGTCTTAAGCAAAAGAAGTCATGAAAAACAAAGATGTATGTTGTAATTTTGAGGATTGCAAGAGAAAACTAGAACGAGTGTTTTCTCAAATGTATTGTTCAGGTTTAATTGAACATGAATATGAAAACAGATTATTAAGAAAAATCAGAAATACTCATGAAATGGATTTTTTTAATGACATGTTAAGAAAAACTCTCAAACAAATGGTTGATATGAAGAATACTACAAAGTATCGGAAACGTTCAGAAAAACATTTTATCTTTAGACAAACAGAAAATTTTTGTGGTTGGAAATCAGTTTCACTTGAATCGTGTAAACATTATGTTCAACAGGAAGAAGTCGAATGTGATTGTCAAATAGTGGTTCTCAATTTTCATTCAAATTATTCCTTTTTTAAAAAGGAAAAATTTACCATGGTTCAACTTGAGCATGAGGCTCGTTATCCGGGACAGGATTTTATTTGTGACAAGACTTTGAAAAAGGAAATCAATTTTGATCTATGGAATGGATATGTTACTCCGTTAGAAGATGGAATATTGACACAAGTGGTTTTAACTTTAGATCAAGCTCAACTTTATAAAAATGAAATAGTTGGTTTCTTTCGAGCGTTGTATATAATATTAAATGAAGATTCTATATTATCTAAGGGAGTGTTTAAATTTATTACTCTTAAATCACATACCCTTCAAATTTCTTTATTTTTCTTATCGCAAGAATGGCTTGATCCATTCATAATGAATAGTAGTCGATTAAAACATTATTTATCATTGCAACCAATGCGGAAAATACATTTAAATAAAAATTCATCGCAAATGTTTTTGGAAGAAGAAATATTTCAAAAAAAACAATTTCAAACAATACAATTTGTTGATCGAACTTTTAAAACCAGTAAAGAAAAATTCATGTAAACTTATATACATTATTGAAACATTTTAAAAGAAAAAAAAGAAATTCAATAAAATCCATTTCATTAGATTAGTTTTTTTTGTTTTATTTGGGAAGAATAAGATTACCAGAACCATTGCGATTACAAGTAAAATAATTGTTATAAAAATTATAAAAAATATTAAAAAACATATTTAGAAGTGCACAAAGTCTATCTCTCAAATCTGAATCTAAACCTATAAGATCTTTAGCTTGATCTATTACTTTTTCTATAATCACATCTAATGGACAGGTAGCAATAATAAATTTAGCCATGTTTTCGTGTACTGATTTTATAATACAACGTGTTGGTGATGATGATAATTTATCTTGGTTTCTCAACGTATTACGTTGATCAGTCAAACTGATATCATTTTTGGATGGTTCATACTGAGAATTTTTCCAGTATAATATTTTTTGTATTTTAGCTTGGTTCTTTTCTCTACATAGTTCTCCATTGATAGCTGTATTGAAGAAAAGCGAAGCATGGTTATGTATGTTACGTATTCTTTCTAAAGCAAATTCATAATCGAGTAAAGATGTTTTTGATAAGGTAGTCCAATGACCATAAAATTCACCATCATAGTATTTTCTAATCTTTTGGATGTATAATACGATATTACGTAATGTATTTAAGAGAGGAGGAATGTTTTGTCTTTGAGTGGAACTGAGTGGTTGAAATCCTAATTTTTTTTCATATTCTGATAAAGGTAGATCTGGTTGAAAATCATAAGGAGCAATGTCAACTTTAATCACTTTGGAATTAAATAAAAGAACATTTTCAATGCCTGGAATTGTTTTTATTAAGGTTAATATTTCCAATTGAAAAGCAGTAAGGGAGGTTTCTTTAGTATTAATGTCTTTATTTATTGTTATATATTTATTCTCTTGATTCAAAAATACTTTTTTATCTACTTCATTATCATCATGAATACTACATCGACGAATTATATATTTTGAAAGTGTTTTTTTTTGTGTAGCAGGGCTCTTCACGTAACTGCATTCTTCTTTAGAATCTGTTTCACTTAATAGTGGTATTTCGTCATCATTTTTTACAAATAATTTGGCAATACTATTTCTACGTGCCGATTTACCTGTTTTCCGATAAATAGACATTACATTACAAATTGTAATCACTCTTGTAGAAAATTTAACAAGTAAAACATTGAAACCTTAATATGGAACAAATTCAAAATGTATCTCCCTTAAAACTAGATATTTTGGAAAAGAAGGAGAAGAGTTTAATACAATTGGAAGCCGTGAGTGTAGTTGAAACACCAGATTTGAATTTAAATGAAATTCATTTTGAAAATAATTTAGAACTTCCTCCATCATCTTCCTCTCTTTCGCCAGTCCCATCATCATCACCACTACCATCA